>WAAE01008354.1:0-49821 GCA_013400495.1 Nicator chloris
TCTCCATCCTGACCTCGGAGAGAGATCTCCCACAGGTGCCACCTCCATCCAGCCGTTCTGAGCCGTGTGAGGAGCCTGACAGGTTGTCCCCTTTCCCCCTGCAGCTCACCAGGGTGCCCGTGGAGTCGTGCAGCCAGCACGAGACCTGCAGCGAGTGCCTGGGCTCGGGAGACCCCCACTGCGGATGGTGTGTCCTCCACAACACGTGAGTAGACGGACAGACTGCTGGGGTCTGCCACCAGCCCAGCCCAGCCCAGCCCTGCCTGTCCCCATCACCTGCCCTCGTGCTAACACAGACAGAGGGGCAAAATGCTCCCTCAGCTCCTGGCTGAGCCAGGTACCTCCAGAAAAGTGTCTGGGACTTGCTGGGGAGAGACTTTGCTTAATTATGAGGGGGTTTTTTGGAAGACAAGGGCAAAGAAGGGTGGCAGAGGCTGGACAGAGCTTCTCCACCGCTCGATCCACAGTTTGCTGGCTGCACCAGCACAGCAGCCTGGTGTGTTTTGGATTCAGCACTGCAGCAGCTCTTCTCTGGGTTGCATTTTCCTGGTGGTTTCCATTCCGTTCAAGGGAATTTGACTCTGACCATTAGCCCTTGTCTCAGCACCTCCAGCTTTCCTCTGCTGACCTGAACCTCTCTTGTTTCGGACTTGTTGTGATCTCCATTGCCCTTAGAGAGGAATCAGATCCCAGTAAACAACATGGGATCCACTCCCAGGTGGTTTTCACTGGGACCTTATGGTTTAACAGGCCAAGCAGGGCCCTCATTCCACTCTTCCATTATTTTGTTGCACTGGTTTATCCACTGCCTCACAAGGAGCACTGGATCCAGGTGTCCTCAATATTGGGGTATCAGTTCATTGGCTTGTTTTTCCTTAGGCTTTTTAATGATGCCATTGATCTTGAAGTTGCCCCTCCCTTCCCTGAGTGCTCTCCTCCTGCAGAGAGCCCTCTGCCAAAGCCGTGGGGAGGGAGGTGTCGGCTTGGCTGAGCTCCTGGCTCTGAGTGGCAGGGAGGTCTCATCTGCCAAGCCCCTCTCAGCAGAGGCAGTGGCTGGGAAGTGCATTGGATCTGTCTGACCCAAGGCTCCAGCTGAGAGTGGCTCTGCAGGGTGTTGTCACTCCAAGCCTCACGGTGTCCTTGGCAGCCTTGGAGGGTTTTTCTGAGGGGCCCTGCTCTTGCAGTGTGTTGGTCTTCTCCCTCTGAGTTCACCTGAACTCTCCCTGTTGAGCTGCAAACCCTGCAGGTGGAGACAGGGATGCAGTTGAAGTGATAGACTTTGCTGCCTCTCCTTGCTGGAACAGAAGGGAACAAACCTGGACCATATTCCAACCTTCTGTCGATGCTCTGAATGCTCTGCTTCTGTCAGCCTGTGTGACCCTCATCCAAAACCACGGCAGTCTGCCTCATTTCAGATCAGGTCTGGGGGATCCATCCCAAAACACGTCCAAAAATGTGGCTCATGCTCTGGAATTGTTCAAGAGAACCTTGGCAAACCAGTCCTGAATTGTGGTGTGGTGGGTAAGAGCCCAGAAACCTTTCATCCTGCTGACATGGGGATATTTCCTTTGGATACAGAGCTTTATAGTGTGTTTCCATCCCATCCCATCCTATCCCATCCCATCCCATCCTGCATCCACCCTCCAGGACACCGTGTGTCTGCTGTCAGTGGAGGGACAGCACAGATATGTGCAAGCAGCATAGAAAGGCATGAATTTGTTCGTTGATTGTACCACACCAATGCTGGATATTTCATCTCCTTGCATCCAGGGTCAGTGGCAACAAATGATCAAAACATGCAGCAATAAATCCCCAAAAGGGGAGAGAAGGGGCACAGGCAACTGCAGAGTGTGCAGCAGCTCATCCTGAGGAGTGCTGGGAAGGAAATGGAGGGTGATGGGTGGGGTTGGCAGATTCAGCTTGGCTAAAGAAAATCCCTGTGAAGTGTTGGACTAGGACATGAAATAAAGAGATGCAGTCTGTGTGATTATAAGGCAAGGAAAGGGCCGACTTTATTTCTTTATTTATTTGATATTTATAGATTTCTAAAAGTGACCATGGATTGGAGGGTGGAATGGTTACCTCACACCCCACTGGTGAAAGCAACAGTCAATCAGCTTTCTCTTCTTAGCAGAACAAATTCAAAACAAAGAGGGGCAGTTACAAAAACAAAAGTTGTTTACTTAAAACCTGTAGATTCTGACTCCAAGAATGTAATCTTATCAAAAGGCTACGGAAAACTTGGGGAAACAGGGCGACAGTGCAGGCTTGATCCTTGAGGGAGAAGTGTGGCTGGAGTGTGGACCTGGCTGCTGGCAGCATCCCCGTGCCCTCCTCCCTCTGGTCACTTAACCTCTGATTCCTTCTCTGGAAAAGAGAAATTTCCTCTTATTTACGTACCTTGCAGCAGGGTCACTGAGGTTGATTCCCTGCAGGGTTTTTTTGAAGCACTTTGAAGGCAAATGTTATCAAACCCCACTTCAAGTCTGTTGGTTCCCTCGAGTTTTCCTCACAGTGAAAAAATCTGATTTTCAGTCCTAGTTTGGGAGGCGTTTTCAGTGCAGCCTCAGGTGTTCCTTTCTGAGTCTCAGTTTCCTCATCCTTTTGGGCAGCCCTGAGAGCAAAGGAGCCAATTACACCCCACTCAACAAGTTTTGGCTGCACAGGATACTCAGGGTAAGGACGCTGGAATGCTGAGTCTCTAATTAGAAATTTCTGCACATCAGAACCCCTCAAGGCTCATTAACAGACTTTTCCTCAAGTGGGATGCATCATCAACAACTCCTGCAAGGATCCCTGGGGAAAAATGCCATAAACATTTCCCCTCCTGGCTGCTAACCCTTCCCTCCTCCCTCCCAGCCAGGAATCCCAGGGGATTCCCACTGCAGGGCTGAATCCAGGGATGTGGGAGCTGCTGGAAGGTGTGGAGGAGGCTGTGCAAGAGCTGGGGCAGAGTGGGGCTGGGAGCCAGATTTGTGGGCAAAGCCACGCTGTTGCCCCCTCCTCCTCCAGTATAAACCATCAGGAGGAACTGTGGCGGACTGGGAGACAGGTGAAAGCTGCCCAAAGGGTTACAGCATTCCTTTTTTTTTTGTCTCTCCCATGCACAGCTCCCTTATTTTGGGATTTTCCCTCCAAGGGCCGATGCAGCTCCTCTTCCCCAGACCCCCATTTCCAGCTATCCTCAGCTCCCACCACCTGAGATGTCTGGGGACAGCTCCCCATCCATCTTTTCCCACCGGAGCTGGGCTGTCTGTGCCCAGGGCAGCTCAGGAATCGATTTCCACAGCTCTGCTGTCCTAACCTTACACCGAGAAACTCGAGTCCTCTGAGAGAGGGAGAGACAGACAGACTCACAGACGGCTGCAGCAGAGAGGGGGGGAGGATTGATTGCCTCCTGCCCCGAGGAGAGGAGCTGACACAGAGCAGGTCACTGGAGCTTTTCATCCCTGTATCTTTACCCCGATCTTGTCCCCCCTCCCTTTGCCAGCTCTGCTCCCTCCGGGGCTCTGTCCAGGCCTCTTTAGGCAGTGATGAATCTTTCACTGGGTGTAAATTGGAAGTGTGGCTGAGCAGGGACAGGGGCTGGGCTGGGAGCACTGGGGATGGACCGGGCTGCCAGGCCGGCACTCGGTGCCTGCTGCAAGGTCACAGCAATGTCACCAGCCTGGACAGGGACTGCCCAGAGGGGTGAGAGCAGAGCGAAGCCTTCTGCAACCCTGAAATGAATTCAGCAGCTTCCTCCCGGCTCAGACACAGCACTGTCCCAAAATACCCCCCAAATCTGACCACTCTTCTAATCCCCTGGCAAGTCACTCCTGTCTCACCCATACCCAAGCTGCAACCACCCCTCTTCCTTCTTTCCCAGCAACAGTTCAAGCTCTTTATCCCCAGAGGAGGGATAAATCCTTCAGCTACTGCAAGAGCCCTCCCTAATTCTGTATTGGATGTTTGGAAGAAATTCTTCACTGTGAGGGTGGGGAGGCCCTGGCACAGGTTGCCCAGAGCAGCTGTGGCTGCCCCTGAATCCCTGGCAGTATCCAAGGCCAGCTTGGACAGGGCTTGGAGCAACCTGGGACAGTGGAAGGTGTCCCTGCCCATGGCAGGGGGTGGAATGGGATGATTTTTGAGGATTCCTTCCAATCAAACAGAAAATAAGAAAAATTTAGTCAAATATTGTTCACAATCAAACCATTCTATTATTCTATGTACATTCACTGGTCCATCTGCATGTGGTTTTCAGCCCTGCACAGCACCCCTGGGTCGTGTTTAACAGCCCAGCTGCCATAAGGATGGAAATTTGGGACAGAAAAGCAGGATCTCTAGAGAGAAGGACAACATTTGATTACAGGGAAATCCCCTGCTGGGTGCAAAGGGACCTGTCCCAGGCTCTGCTATGTTAGTGATTTTGGCTTTGCTGCCTCATTTCAAGCAACACCCATCTAATTCCAAGAGGAGCAGCTGAACACACACAAGCTGTCCTTAAGGAGGATGCACCCCCAGGCACCAGCCTCCTTCTGCTCTGGAATCTGTCCTTGCAGGTCTGGGGACTCCTTGGCTGGCAGGTCATTAATTGCAATCAGAGAGGGCCACAGTCCCATTTTCTGGGAGAACTTGTGATATTTCAAAACTTTTTTTCCTTTTTTTTTACCTCCAGCTCGCAGTGGCCAATTATTTTTTTAATAAGAAATGTTCTTGAAAGCTGTCCTGGAAGGGGCTGATTCCATTTAGTAATTGGAGAATGATTCATTTAGGCTTCGGAAGTCCTCGTTTTGGGGTTTGATTTCAGGTTTTAGCAAGTTGCCTGAGATTTCAAAACAAAAAGCTGTTCTGAAAGGAAGCATTAATTTCTTTTTTCATTTTTATTTTTCCATTAGAATGAAACATTTGGGCATCTGTGATTTCTTTCCCCCCCAGAAATCTTTCCCAGCCCTAGAAACCAAGCAGAGCAGTCAACAAGTGCTGTTGGTTTGGAGGAAGTGACATTTGCTGCGGAGGGAAGAGGGATTGTTGAGGCATCTCCAGGCTGTCCTGCTTGGAGATATCGGAGCCAGGAGCTGGCTCTGCTCCCTGCACTCCTCTGCTCAGCTCTGAGGAGCTGCTCGTGTCCTCTGTGTGTCCCCAGGGCACCCAGAGCCTCCCCAGGGCACCCGAGCTGGCTCTGTTGGCTCTGCAGAGCACGTGCCAGCAGATCCTGCTGCTCCTGAACCTTGGGAATAGGATCCACGGGCCTCCTGAAGGCATCCTCACCCCATGGGAGAAGCAGTGACATAAGATTCTCACATCTGGGCCAGGCCAGTCACCTTCCTGAACCCCTTTGGCTCTGGGTTAGTCGAGGGATGGCCNCAGAGGAGCTGTGGCTGCCCCTGGATCCCTGGCAGTGTCCAAGGCCAGCTTAGACAGGGCTTGGAGCAGCCTGGGGCAGTGGAAGGTGTCCCTGCCCATGGCAGGGGGTGGAATGGGATGATTTTTGAGGGTTTCTTCCAACCAAACCATTCTATTATTCTATGTACATTCACTGGTCCATCTGCATGTGGTTTTCAGCCCTGCACAGCACCCCTGGGTCGTGTTTAACACCCCAGCTGCCATAAGGATGGAAATTTGGGACAGAAAAGCAGGATCTCTAGAGAGAAGGACAACATTTGATTACAGGGAAATCCCCTGCTGGGTGCAAAGGGACCTGTCCCAGGCTCTGCTATGTTAGTGATTTTGGCTTTGCTGCCTCATTTCAAGCAACACCCATCTAATTCCAAGAGGAGCAGCTGAACACACACAAGCTGTCCTTAAGGAGGATGCACCCCCAGGCACCAGCCTCCTTCTGCTCTGGAATCTGTCCTTGCAGGTCTGGGGACTCCTTGGCTGGCAGGTCATTAATTGCAATCAGAGAGGGCAACAGTCCCATTTTCTGGGAGAACTTGTGATGTTTCAAAACTTTTTTTTCTTTTTTTTTACCTCCAGCTCGCAGTGGCCAATTATTTTTTTAATAAGAAATGTTCTTGAAAGCTGTCCTGGAAGGGGCTGATTCCATTTAGTAATTGGAGAATGATTCATTTGGGCTTCGGGAGTCCTGGTTTTGGGGTTTGATTTCAGGTTTTAGCAAGTTGCCTGAGATTTCAAAACAAAAAGCCGTTCTGAAAGGAAGCATTAATTTCTTTTTTCATTTTTATTTTTCCATTAGAATGAAACATTTGGGCATCTGTGATTTCTTTCCCCCCCAGAAATCTTTCCCAGCCCTAGAAACCAAGCAGAGCAGTCAACAAGTGCTGTTGGTTTGGAGGAAGTGACATTTGCTGCGGAGGGAAGAGGGATTGTTGAGGCATCTCCAGGCTGTCCTGCTTGGAGATATCGGAGCCAGGAGCTGGCTCTGCTCCCTGCACTCCTCTGCTCAGCTCTGAGGAGCTGCTCGTGTCCTCTGTGTGTCCCCAGGGCACCCAGAGCCTCCCCAGGGCACCCGAGCTGGCTCTGTTGGCTCTGCAGAGCACGTGCCAGCAGATCCTGCTGCTCCTGAACCTTGGGAATAGGATCCACGGGCCTCCTGAAGGCATCCTCACCCCATGGGAGAAGCAGTGACATAAGATTCTCACATCTGGGCCAGGCCAGTCACCTTCCTGAACCCCTTTGGCTCTGGGTTAGTCGAGGGATGGCCAAAATCTCCCCCACACAATTCCTCAGGTGGGGCTGGTCTGGGTTAACTGGGTCCCTGCTATTATGAAACACTTCAGGAGCCACAGGAGCGTTTTTTGGTTTCCCAACAAAAGAAGCAGCCCTGTTCAGAGGGGTTTGATGCCATTCTCTGGCAGCAGACACCCACCCCAGTGTCTGGGGGGTGGCCCTCCACACCTCCTGCTCTCCACCTCTTCCCACCCACCACAGCCTCTTGTGTGGACGGCTCATCCACCCCGAAACCACAGCTCTCCTGTCTAATGTGGTCTGAAGGGGAGGAAAGGCGTCTAAACAAGCTGTTGTCTAGCCATCAGTGTGGAGGGGGAGGGAGGTTTGTTATCCCCACTCAGACTCGCTGCCAGACCAGGAGAAAAAAAAAGGGAGCAGTTCCAAAGTGCAGCTGGAGGTGTCTGGGCTCAGCAGGTAACCTGATGCTGCCTCTGGCAGAGCTCATTGATCGTCCCTGGCTTTCACTTTCTTGGTCAAAGTCTTCTGAACCACCAGAGAGTCTCGGGTAACCCCAGCTGCCCACACAGGCTGCAATAAGACCTTTCCTGAAGGGTCTTCTCCTTGTTTGACTTTCTGCTGTCTGAAAGCCTGTGACTCTTTTCAGGCTGAGGGGTTTTGTTCTTTCTCTTTTTTACCTCCTTGTTTTTGCTTCCCAATCTTTTCCTTTTCTGGAAGGGCTGCTTCCAGAAGGGGCTGTGTGGGTCAGGCTTCAGGGACCCAGCAGGGCAGGAGGTTGGAATATCACATCCACTGCTGGGCCACTCTGAGCTTTAACAGTGAGAAAAGAGGGATTTCCTGACTCTTGCAGGGCTTTGTGATCCTATGAACCCTCAGCTGTCTCTGCCTTGTACTCCCCATGCTGTTTTGTCCCAGGGTGCCAGCTGGAGGCCCTCCAATCAGGCAGCAATTTGGAGATGCTCTGCACTTGCCTGGAATGATGAAAAAGTCATGGAATCAGGGAATATCTTGAGCTAGAAGGGATCCATATGGATCATCAAGGTCCAGCTCCTGGCTCTGCACAGAGCAGCCCCAAAAATCACGCCAGGTGCCTGAGAGCATTGTCCAAGCTCTTCTTGAACTGTGGCAGGGTTGGTGCCATCACCACATTCCTGGGGAGCCTGTTGCAGTGCCTGACCACCCTTTGGGTCTCACAGTCGTGGCTGGGCCCATCTTTATAGGAAAATCTTTCTCTATCCTTTCCTTCCTTTACATTATCCTGCCATGGGGCAGCTCTTGAAGCCTTCAGACGTCTGGGGCACTTGCCAAAGGTACCTGATAATTGTCCTAATCGTCCTCAGGATGGAGCAGCCACATGGAGAACATGGTTTCCAGCTCAAATCCTGCTTTTCCTTGGAAATCTGTGCCCATCTGGGCTGTGCCTCCCCATCAGGAGGTTCAGAGATATTTCAGTCATTAAGTTCAACACCCAGGTGTGTCCAAGGTATCTGTGGACATTTCTCACTGCAAAGGGGATTTTTAGTTCTGTGCTGCTGCGTGACAGGAAGAACAACACCAATGCTGGGAAGGAAAGTAACTCCAGGAAAATCTGCAGCCTTTCATTTGGTTTGAAAGTCTCCAATCATTTGTTTGGCAGTCAGGGGTGGCAAAGGCAGGAGTGAATGAGCTCTCAGGATGTCTTGGTTTGACTCCTCCCGGGTCACAGCTGGCCTGAGGACCCTTTCCACCTGACAGCAGGGGACAGTGGAGTCATCTTCCCGAAATTGGCCTTGGCAGGGAGCAATTCCCATTTCTTCCCAGGCAGTTATGGAAACTGGAGCCGGTGTTTCAGAGGGAAGCGCGGCAGGGGGGCATCAAAGCATCCTGCCCCGAGCCCAGGGAGTCTCTAATCTGCCTGCTGAGGCACAGCTAAAGTACCCATCCTTTCACACCTTTGCAGCCCAGGAAATAGCCCCAAATGTGACAGCTCTGCAGTGGCCTTTTGAAAAGAGATCGGGGCTCTTAGCCCAGGCAGGAGGAGGAAATTCTCAGGACTGGGAGCTATTGATGGTGATAAAGCCCTGAGTGAATCAGAGGCTCCTGGGAATGGTGTTTCTGTACAGATAACATTGAATAAACCCCTCTGAACCAGCCCTCTGAGCAGACCCCCAGTCCTGGGGAACCCACCCATCGCTGCACCCACTCCCTAAATGCCATCGTGTCCCCTTTGGGAGCACTTTTCCTGCTCTGGTGAGCCGAGCAGTGCAGGGCAGAGCTGTGCCCTTCACAGGTTGATTATCTCTGGCTCTACCTGCCTGAGGCAACTGCGGGACAGCACTGGGCACTGTGGGCCATAAGACGCAGGCGTGTGGTAAATGTGTTTTGATGACAACCTTTCCTTTGATTAGCTTATTTTGCTAGAGGGCAACGGGGAAGGGTGGGAAGATAATTAGTTTGTGCAGTGGGTTCCAGCAGAAGCTTTCTCCTCACACAGCCCCGTGAGTTTGGTGTCCTACTTGGGATTTGTCTCCGTGGCAGGAACATCGGCAGCTCAGGTTTAGCCTTGCAGAAAGCTCAGCCCCTCCAGGGGAAGGTCTCTGGGTGAAATGTCTGCATATCCCACAGGAGACATCTAGGCAGGGAACAGGGGAAAGCTGCATGGCCACCCCGAGCAGCCTTAAAAATCTTAAAAATCAGGTGTGCACTGGGGCTGAGATGCAAAGTTACCGGGACTGTCACACGGAACAAGAATTCCCTGACTCGAATTGCAGCATGGATGTTGACAGAGCCAGCAGGGAGGTTCAGACTCAAGAAGCAGCAAAATAAGGAATAATTCAGGTGCTTAAGTGCAGATATATCAAGAATATAAGGAGACTTTTAATTATAGGTGATTTTATTTAGACAAGGAATTCGATTGAGTGGCCCATCCCTGCTGTGCTGAAACTGGGGAACCTCAGGAGTGAGACGTTCACCTGGGGCTGACAAATATGGCACAGAGTCTACTTTTCTTCTGGAGATGGGGTCCTGAGGACACCTCAAGTGACTTCAAAGCTCTGTATGTTGGCAACAAAAGAGAGCCTAACCCCAGTTTGGGATGTTCTCCCCTCTCAAATTCTCAGGACGGACAAAATTCCGTGGGTTTTGCAACGTGACCACTCTCATTCCTCCCGTGAATTCCAAAGTCCTGCAAGGCCCTAATTTGCAATGAAGCAGGGCTGGGCTTTGCTGCAGGGCTGTGGCACTCAGAGAGTGTCAGGGAATCTGGATGGTGCAGGGAGCTGTCTGGTGGCTGGGCTGTTTGGAGGGAATCTCTCTTTTAGGGAATCTGTCTTGCTGTCAGGTGCTCCCCGGTGCCTCTGCAGCCAATGAGCTGCCAATGAGGGAAAATGGCACAGGAAACGAGCCCTCCCCAGGGTGGGGGAACGTGGCCTTGTGCTGCCACTGCTGCTTCTGTGACATTTCATTGGCCTCCACCTGTGACAAGTCTCAGAAGGGAATGGAGCAGGGGGGGATCGGGGAGAGGTTCGTCCTAAAGGAAAGCACAGCAAACTTTTAAGGTGTGTCTTTATCCAGCCTCAGTTTCTCCATGGATCTGCACACACTCCTGCCCGTAAATTCAGGCCATCAGAGAATCATTTGTGTGGAAAGAAACATTGAAAATCATCCCATTCCATTTGCTGCCATGGGCAGGGACATCTTCCACTGTCCCAGGTTGCTCCACGCCCTGTCCAGCCTGGCCTTGGACACTTCCAGGGATCCAGGGGCAGCCACAGCTTCTCTGGGCACCCTGTGCCACGGCCTCACCACCCTCATAGCCAGGAATTCCTTCCCAATATCTTCTCTTGCACATTCCCACATTCAGTGACCTGCCATCCAACTCTCTTTGTGCCACCACGGCAGCCCCTGACCCTCCCTATTGCTCCCACATCCCCTGCACTCCATCCCCCAAGCAGAGGTGCAGAGGTAGATGCTTTCCCCTTTGACTTCTGCACCAAGGAGATTTCTTTTTAAGTATTTATTTTAAAATTTTTTAATACTTTTGGATACAAGAACTGGGTCTTTCTGGAACCGTCTCCACAGGGCGATGGTCACAGCATGAAGCCTGCCAGAGCTCAGGAAGAGTTTGGGCAACACTCTCAGGCACAGGGTGAGATTTTTGGGGTCTCCTGTGCAGGGCTGGGAGTTGTACTGGATGATCCTTGTGGGTGCCTTCCAACTCAGGATTCCCTTCCAAGCAGAACTGTGGTCCTGGAGGGAGGTTCTGGGAGTCCACGGGAGCTTCTGAGCTTGAAGCTGCTTCTCTCATCCTGCTGTGGGGCTTTATTTTGTGAGGGATGCTCCTTACAGCCTTTTCTTCCTAACCCCAACAACATCTGCATTTCTTTTGTTTGGTGAGTGGCTCCGAGCAACTCATTGTCCTGTTTTCTTGATCATCTTCTCTTCCATCGTTTTCCACTTCAGATATGGATGCAAAAAAACAGGATATCCAAGGAAAATGTGTTTTCTTGCCATCCTCTGCAGGGAAGGCCAAATTCCCAGTGAAGAACAGAGGTATTGGCTGTGAATTTCTCCTGCCACTGGCAATGGGCTTCCTTGTGTGCTGTAGGGCCGTGGGGCAGCCCCACAGCTGGCTGTGTCTTGCAAGAAAGCCTCCACCAGTCCCTGGTAATGGAAGGAAGAGCAGGTTTCTTGTCATTTCCCTCCAACATTTTCTTCCCTGCCTGGGAAGCTACACCAGCAATTAGCACGTCTTTTTGTTGGTGGTCTTGTGGCAAAAAAGTCATGAGAAAGCTGAGGAAAAGACGAGACAAATTTCTGAGGGGAAATGCTGAAAGCTCTGCTGGGGACGGAGTGGAGGAGCTGGAGGATGATTCTGCCTAACCTGGATAAAGGGGTTTGAGAGGTCAGGGAAGTGGGAATTGCTGTGGCTGAAGGACTGAGGCACTGTTGTAAGACAAGACCTGGGGCAGGTTCTGGCTGGAGAAAACACGTCCTGGTCCCCTTGGTACATTCAGAAAGGAATGTCAGCATGATGCACTGGTCACAGGATTTTCCTTAGGCAGGGGAGAGCAGAATTAATTTCCTTGCTCTGCCGTAGCACCTTGCATGATTTTGGACAAATTCCTTTGGATGGGATTTATCTCATCTGCTCCTCCATTTCCTGTCTCTGCAGACAGAGAACACAAGGACTTTTCCTGGGCACATCCCTCCTGACCCTGAGGTGTTGAGGGCAGTGGAATGAATTGCCCTCTGGAAGTGCCAGTTTCTTTTAGTGGCTGCTGAGGAACCTTGAACAACCATATCAAACAATGCTTGACTTGAAATTACTCCAATCCTTAACTCCCCTGTGTTTCAGCCCCTTGTTTGTAGGACAGGAGTAGCAGTTCCTCACCTCATGAGCGGGTGTGAGATCCCAAGGCTTAAAGTATCTTGGACAAAGAGTGGATTGCAGAAGTCCTGTAGGGAGCTGGATGTGATGACTGCAGTAAAAAAAAAAATAAATATATATATATAAAGCATATATAAAACATGTCTAAATCATATATAATACACAAAAATAATAATTTCATCTCACAAGTGGCTGAGCAGGTTTGGAGTTGGTTTAATTAGAGCAGAAGGAGCCTTGGCAGACATGACAAGGAGCAAACACACGTGCACTTCCTCGATTATCCCAATGAACACCCTGCTGGCAGAGCAGGGGTGGCACCAGAAGGGTTAAGGCAGGCAGGGATGAAGCAAACACTCCCCATGCCTTGCTTCTCCCTCCCCTGTCTCATTCCCAATGCCTCCTGCCCCTCTGCCCCAGGCAGTGGAGGAGATCTACATTTTAATTGAGACATGTGAAGAAAATCATCTCAACTCAACTCAATCTAACTTCCCGTGCCTGGAAGGCTTCTCTCTTGGTGGCTTGGCACATAATTTGGGGTGAGGCTGGGTTAGAGCCCCATCCAACCTGACCTTGGGTGTTCCCAGGGATCCAGGGGCAGCCACAGCTTCTCTGGGCAGCCTCATTGTAAAAAAAAATCCTTTCTTATATCTCATCTCAACTGACCCTCCTCCAGTTTAAAACCTGCATTAATGAGGGCCCTGGATTAATGGGACCCCGGTGTTAATGAGTCCCCTTTATTAAGGAAACCCAACTCTCATGGCTCAGAGCTGAGCTGAGGAGATGACCACAACAAAACCAAACTCCTTTTGTCTTTCAGGCCCAAACCTCTCCCACACAGAGGTTTTGGCTGCAGGTTTTCCCAGCTGTAGCTGAGGGACAGGAGCCCCCCAGAGCTGTCCTTCCCTGTGTCCCCCCAGGAGCTGGGAACAGGCAGCCAGACACGTCCTGCCCCCAACCCCAGTTTGGAAGGGATGCCAGCCAGCCCTGCCAGGCAGCACTGGGTTATTTTGTGCAGGGTAAGAGGGCAGGATTTCAGTTCAGGTAACACTCTCCTGCTTTGTCTGATCCCAGCCTCTCAGAGCTTGCCTGGCCTGACAAGGTGTTACCAGAGCAGGGCATCTCTGAGAGGTGGCAGGGCCAGAGGTGGCTTTTCTGTAGGTGGCCCTGGCCCTTTTCCACCCAGCACCTCTGAAGAGGCAGCCAGCTAATAACAGGAGGAGGAGGATGATGATGTTGGGATGCTTGCCAAGAGCTTGAGCTCTGTGCTTTTCTCAGGGAGAAGAGAAAATGCAAACACAGATACAAGCAAATCAACCTGATCCCTTCCTCATCCTCACCCAGCCCCAGCCCTGCAAACAAGCTCACAAATACCTTTCAGGGTATGACTAGCCAAGAAAGCAGAAATGATTTTCCCATCTTGAGGCTATTGCCTCGAAAAATTTATTTCCAGGAATGGGTCTGCATTTTGCAGTATCTCTGGGCAGGGCCTCAGTGTACCTGGACATGACAGTGATTTTCTGTGTGGCGGGGAGTTAATTTTCACCAGAATTGTGGAGCAACAGTAAGTCTTTGTTCTCTGTTCCCCTCTCTGCTTTAAGGACAAAAGAAAAAAAAAATTCTGACATGAACAATTCCCTCCTGGTTTTATGTCATAGAAGATCATAGAATTCCAGAATCCTAGGGTGGTTTGGGTGGAAAGGGACCCAAAAGATCATCCTGCCCCATCCCCTGCCATGGGCAGGGACACCTTCCACTATCCCAGGCTGCTCCAAGCCCCATCCAGCCTGGCCTTGAACATTTCCAGGGGTGGGGCATCTGGATTAGGAACAGAAAGGGCTGATGAAAAAGGAAGGAGAGTGGACCCACAGCATAAACTCATCTGTCCAATTGACAAAATATCATTTGATGGCCTCTTGAGCTGTTGAGGAGCACATCAGTCCCGCTATTGAGTGTTATACTTAATCTGCTATTGATTGGGGTGAGCTGGAGAGGACAGCCTTCCCCACTTCTACCCATTCCCTAATTAAAAAAATAAGAGGAGAAGTAAATGCTTGACTTTTTCATTCTGCCTGGATGTTTAGGAAATCCACTGCTAATAAAAAAAACCAAAAAAACCACAACAAAAACCAAAAAACAACCTGAAAAAACCAACAAAAACCCAACCCTTAAGTGTGAAAACATGAGTAGAATGAATTATAGGCAAATCAATTAATACTAACAGTATCTATTAAATATTGCACTCTGGAGCTTTGCAGGAGTACATTGCTGCTCTGATATGATCATGACATCATTAACATAATATAAAGAATCAAAAAATCAATAGCTTGCTGGAGCCCAAAATTAAGGCCAAGCAGTGTTATAGCATATCTTTAAATATCTGAAATAGCAACTTGTCTCTGTCATGTACGACCCATTTGCAGATGAAACATCTCTCCCAAAGTGGATGGGAATTTGTTGGCCTGCCTGTCACTCCTGCAGCTGCCCCTTTGGGATACTTGGTGTGATCTCACATTTTCCAACAGCCTGGACACAAATGGAGCAGGAATTCTGGTCAGGGTTCCATTGGCATAACCCTGGAGCTGGAAAGCTGGTCAGGGTTCCACTGGCATAACCCTGGAGCAGGAATTCTGATCGGGGTTCCATTGGCATAACCCTGGAGCAGGAATTCTGTTCAGGGTTCCACTGGCATAACCCTGGAGCTGGAATTCTGGTCAGGATTACATTGGCACAACCCTGGAGCAGGAAAGGTGGTCAGGGTTCATTGGCACAACCCTGGATCAGGAATTCTGAGCAGGGTNAAAGGAATTCTGATCGGGGTTCCTTTGGCATAACCCTGGACCAGGAATTCTGATCGGGGGTCCTTTGGCATAACCCTGGACCAGGAATTCTGATCGGGGGTCCTTTGGCATAACCCTGGACCAGGAATTCTGATCGGGGGTCCTTTGGCATAACCCTGGACCAGGAATTCTGATCGGGGGTCCTTTGGCATAACCCTGGAGCAGGAATTCTGATCAGGGCTCCTTTGGCATAACCCTGGAGGGGTCCAGGGCAGGCCCAGGGTCACTGCACTGCTGGACAGACTGACAGATCTCTGCAGGGTGGGAACATGGACTAAGTGTCCTCTCCTGCTGACTTGGTTTGCATTTTGCAGTGTTAATGTGGATGAGGTCCTTTTCCCTGGATTCCTTTTCCCTGGGAAGTGTTTTCCCAGGTTAGGACACTTCAACTCCTCCGTTTGCATTGGGAAAAAAACAAAACAAACCCACAAATAGAGACAGGAGAGGCTTTCAGGTGAGCTGGAAGAGATGTTTGGGCAAGAGGAGACTGGTGTGGGTCTGCCAGAATCATAGAAGGGTTTGGGTTGGAAGAATCTTCAAAGAGCATCTCATTCCACCCCTGCCATGGGCAGGGACACCTCCCACTGTCCCAGGCTGCTCCAAGCCCCAGTGTCCAACCTGGCCTTGGACACTTCCAGGGATCCAGGGGTATCCATAGCTTCTCTGGGCACCCTGTGCCCTAACCCTCCCCACCCTCACAATAAAGATTTTTTCCTAATATCCAACTTAAATCTCCCCTCGGTCAATTTGAACCCATTAATTGGTGGAGGAGAAGATCTCTCTGTGTTTCTGAGGACAGAGAGACTCCAGTGGGAGCAATCCTGTGGTACTGGGCCATATAACATATTTATAACAGGAATTAAAACAAATCAAATATTATTAGGCACTGGAAAACAATTCCTCATGCTGCAAATTTATTAGGCTGGAGTTTGGCTTGGGCCAGCTATCGCTCCTTCAAACAATTCCTGGACGTGTTTGGGAATCAAATGGCTCAGGGAGGGTTTCCACAAGGTGTTTTGGAAGTTAATAGAGTTCAATCACATCCCTGTGATCAGACCATGTCCTTTGGCCCCGGGATTAGGGAATATTTCCTGGCATTGTTCAATGCACTAACGGGATGTTGCCACAGCTCCCAGTTGCAGGGGGACAGTAGGAGGAAAATCCTGGAGGAAAGACACAGCTGTTGAGATAATGGGCTAAAAATCAACGTTTTTATGGAAGCATTTTCTCAAGTGCAAAGCCAGGAACAGAGAAAACGTTTCAGTGCATTAGTTAAGAAAACAGAGTAGGAAAAGTTTGGGAGGAATAAGGAAACCTTTTCAAAGAGTGGGAACTGACAGAGGAAGCAAGATATCTGTTGCCAGTTAAATAAAAATTAAGCAAGTGAGAGGTTTCAAAGGTTGAAACTCATTGTCTAAAGGTGGAATCATAACATGCCTTTATCCTTGGAAGGCGATTGGATTGGAACTTGATAGAACTCAGGTTAAAGCATCAAAAATCAATCCCAATGAATGTCCCTTTTAATCGAGGCACACGAGAATAGGCAGTCAGACAGAATTAAATATATACCTGCTCCTGTGCACAGTCTGCTGTAAATGAAGATGCTAATGGGATACACAGCCTGAAACCTCGATAAAGGGAAGCTCATTTATGGCATAAATCACCCAAGAACAATAGAGGAGGCCAAAATGATAAAGGAAGGCCTTTCCTGTTGAGGAAAATGTGAAATCAAAGGAAGAAAATAAGGTCAATGTGTGCACAAGTGACAAGGTGTCCCCGGGGAAGGGCACGGTGTTAAGGCTGCTTTATTGACCACTTGAAGGCAGTGACAGTGACAGTGACACGCTGAGAGAAATGCAGAAGGTGGGGAGGGCAGACAATGTGGTAATGAGAGACTTCAAGTGGCCTCATATGCACCAGGCAAATGTCACAGC
This sequence comes from Nicator chloris, assembly GCA_013400495.1. NCBI lineage: Eukaryota > Metazoa > Chordata > Aves > Passeriformes > Pycnonotidae > Nicator > Nicator chloris. Next base: position 16,770 of record WAAE01008354.1, read on the forward strand.
CCTCGGAGCTCCTACCTGTAATCCCAGGAAAAGAGACACAAATCTGGGTTTATTCTTGATTTACTCCCAGGACGTGCTGCAGGACACAGATATTCAGTGCTTTGCTCTGAAGGAGCGACCACGTGGTGCTCAAATTCAGTGTCCTGTGGGGGCAGAATACAATAAATAAATACAAATTGCTGTGGAGTTCAAAGTGGAAACAACATAAAATTGAGTAGCTTCTTAAAAGGAGCAGATAGTGTAAAAAAAAAAGGTGCAGTGCCACAGTGTGCATAAAAACATCATGTAAGAGGCTTGTGAAAAAACACCTAAAGATAGTAAAAGTGAATGAAAAGATAATTAAAATGCCTACTTAAATGGAAAAGTCAAGAGACATTCTTTAAAATTAGAAGTTGCACTCAACGGAAGAAAAAAACAAAGAATAAAAAGCTCACTGACTCCGGGGTGTGAATTGCAAAACAATCATCAGGCAGCCCACATAGGAAACACATTGCTAACCTCATAAAAAGAACTGATTAAAATGTAACGAGGTTCCCCCGGAAGTTGACTTTCCAAAGGGCACAAGCTGTGTGAAGTGGCTGCTGCTGAGGGCTCAGCAAAAAAATGCTTTTACAGCATAAAAGTGATGTTCACTGCAAGATCTTGGGAAACTCTGGTGTGAAATTGCCACCTTGTTAAATTGCTTTACATCTCATTGCCTATTCTGGCCTTGATGGAAGAATGAAAGGTGGAAAACATATATATTTTTTAATTTAAACTCCTGAAAGGTCCAAGAGCTGGAATATGGAACCATGAAATTTGAATCCAGATTGTGGCTGCCCCATCCCTGGAAGTGTTCCAGGCCAAGCTGGATGAGATTTGGAGCAACCTGGGATAGTGGAAGGCACCCATGGCAGAGGGACTGGAATTAGATCATCTTTAAGATCCCTTCCAAGCCACCATTCTGGGATTCCATGATTCTATGGGATATATTTTTTTCCCCATTAATTTGGTGGAGCCGTGATTAAGAATAGATGAACAAAAAAAGCACATGACACTCTGGGGGAGGGTGGTGGGTGTCACGAGTCAATTATTGCTCTTCAAATAAATCAAAGCCCATGTGATAGGGATGATGTGGTTAACACAAAGGGATTCATACTTTTCCCATAGCCAGGGACCTCAACAAGGCTGTCATGGGACAGGAAGATGAGTCCTCTGATAGATCAGCCACCAGTTCAAAGGTGGGAAATAAAGACCATGAAAAAAGGGTTGTGATGGAAGGAGGGAGTATCTGGGAGGGTCCCATGGGAATGTCTGCTGAGGGTGTTTGGTGCATTTATAAATCAGCTAAAAATGGGTGAAGAATGAAGTAGAAAAGGTAATTGGTGCTAGAGAGACTTTTTCAGGCTTGTCAGAGGTACACAAGGAGAGATTGTGTGACTTGGCAATTTTCATCTTAAAAGAGAGATGACTGAGAGGGCCACAATAGATCCAGACAATCAGGAGTGCAGTGAAGAAAGCCAAGAGGGGATGATTGCTGCCCATTTCTCATAACACAAGATCTGGGGAACTTTATATGAGATTATCAAGCGGAATATTCAAACGAAGCGAAGAAAGGACATTTTCATACAGTGCACCATTCATCTGTGCAGCACTGAGAGGCACATTATGGAGGCCAGCAACACAACTGGCTGGAAAGCAATTAGACAAATTAATGAAAGAAAGATCTGTTGAGAGCTGTTCAATACAATGACATCAGTGCAGGCTCCAGGGCAGGCAGTCCCTCGCCGGTGCTGGCGGGAAGCTGGGAGCTTAAACCAGGAGAATTTTCACTTTATTATCTTTGTTTTGTCATTTTTCTTCTGCCATTGGAGTTGGAGAATGAATGGAGGGCTCTATGGGTGTTTGGGCTGAGCTGTTGCAGCCATTTCAAGGTTTCTGCATTTTCAAGAGCCTCTCAACCATATTTTTTCTCATGAAACCCCCTGATCTGTGCCCTTGCTAGTCCAGCCCCCAGCACTGACCCGGAGCTGCTGATGGAGAGCCTGATGAGCACCTTGGCCATGCCCATCCAGCCAGGATGAGTCTGGATGCCCTTTGCAGACATGGAGCCACCAAACTGCTCTTCCCCCTGCCCAACACTCCTTGGAGGTGGCCCTGGCTCTGCTGCTGGCAGGGTTGGCTGCTCTGGCTCTTTGGGGTGGTGTTTGGCCATTTCCTGTGCTGCCTGGAGCAGGGGTTCTCTCCCATCCAGCCACCCCTGAATGCTCCCAGACTCCCTCTCACCAGCTGTGGATTTTGTTGGCTCACAGACCACACTGAATTGTGTTTGATTAGCTCAGTAAATCCAGGAAGGGGAAGCCAAGATTGTTGCAGAAGCCTTTCAGCAGCAGCAGCGGGGAGTCCAAATCCCCATTAAAATGTGTGCTTGGCTCATCTCAACTCTCTCACTTTTGCTGTCTCCCTCCATCCCCTCCTTTGTTTTCCTGCCTTTGATTGCAGCTGATGGAGTTTGGATCAGTGCTGCCATGCTGGGTTTATTATGAAGTGGTCTTTTCCCTGCAGACCAGGCACCAGGATTCCTGGTTTCCACCTAAAATTCGAGGTTCGATGGACAAGTGATGTTTCTCTTGTGGATCTCAGGTTCTGCATCCTGAAAAAAAAAAAAAAGACTCAAAAGTTTTGCTCCCCCCTGGTGTACAGGGAGGACGTGCTGGATTTATGGATTTCCTTTGGATGTGTGATGGGGGATGCTTTACTGATGGAGTTTGAAAGACAACTTTATCCGCTCATCTAAACGATTCCAGCGTGAGGTGTGTCAATGTCACAGCCACCAGCTGGTCTAAAATTCAACCTGCCAGTCACTGTGACAAGGTCGTGAGAGGTAGGAGGACAGAGAAATCCCTGAGCTGAGCTGCAAGAAGTCTCCAGGGAGTTACTGTGTGGATCTTGCTGGACCTCAGACTTAGTCACAGATTTGAGAAAACCCTGAGTGTGGAGGTCTTGTGAGATCTGTGCCCACTGTGAGCTCTGGGATGAGCTGGCAGGCACCAATCCTGGTCAGACTGGGAATAAAGGAAGAGTTATTGTAACAGGAGCAATTTCTTGTGCCAGACAGGGATCTGACTTGCTGCTGCTGCTGGCTGCTCTTTTCCAGCCACCTCCTCGGTGCTGAGGATCCCCTTCCCTTGCATATGGGAATTGCCAAAGAGATGAGGGGGGAAGTAAGGAAAGGAATCTATAAAGCAAACACAGACTGGGACTGAGGTGTGTTTGAAGGGATGGAGGGAAGCTGCAAGGAAAAAACCAAAAAACAACCTTGCAGCAGGGAGGAAATAACCATGGACCACCCGAATCACTCAGCATCCCACAAACCCTCCAAGTGGTAGCACTGAATTTCCTCCTGTGTTATGAGAAAAGCTCCTTGGAAGAGTTTCTCAGGATGCATCACGATTCTTGTTCCAGAGGAATTAAGTTATTAAATATCTTTAGAGCTCTCTGAGTCTCTCTCCTGCCTCCACCCAGGTCTATATATGTGTCACTGCAAACTGGCACTGTCACTCCTCAGATGTAAGGATTTCCCCTCTGAATTTTCTTTTTTAGGCCTAGGGAAGGAATTAGGGCTGGAATTAATAGCCTGGGCCTGGCTGAACATTCCAGTTCATCCCTGTCCTCCTTGGCAAGGCCACGGGCAGAAATCTCTAATTCTTTCCTTTAAACACCCATGAAATCAGAGGGAACAATTCAAGGTTATCACAGAAACACAAATATAAAAAAAATAAAATAAAAATAAAATTAGTACCTCAATTTTACTGTTGGAGACCAGAGAGTGGGATGTTCCTGAGTGGGAATAGAGATTTGCTTCTCACAAAGTTCTGGTCCAATTGGTGCTTCCTCAGAGCAGCTCCAACAAATCCCTCCATGGGTGCTGCACATGCTTTAATTAGATATTGAATCACTGACTAGAAATGAGGCCCCACGTAAGTCTGAGGTCAGCATCTCCCACCTGCTGTGCCTGAGCTGGCTGCTTCAGTGCAGGCAGAAGGTCTGTACCTGCCCCTGACCTCCCTCTAATTATTTGGAATCCATATTATGGACCTTGCTGCACAAGGCAGCCAATGCCAGGTGTTAAATTAATAAGCTGGACCAGGTTTTCTGATCAGTGCTCTGGGCTGTTTGCCATTCCTTTTCCTCCTCAACATCTGACAAAATAACCCAGGGCTTTGGTCAAAAGTATTTTGTGATATTGATAGCACTTTGGAAGTGTTGGGTATTTTCCCTGCTGGGTAAGAAAGAAAAAAATAAAAAATGGGGGAAAACTGATCAAGCCAGGGAAAAAGTAACCAGAAAGCTGATGTTGGGGGAGGACAGTGTGTAAAGGTGATCACAAACATCTGCTGGAGGTGCAGTGCTGGTAACTGAGTGCTGGTGAACTGAAAATACAAGGACATAAAGTGCTGGAAAGATTTTAATCCATACTGGCACAAATTCAGCCGTGGGATGAGCAAGGACAAGTCCCCAGCTCCTCTCCATGATTCTGAATTAAAGTCTTATTTAATAGCAGGCTGAGGAACATCTCATCATTATGGCCAAAACAGCTAAATCCACGTGCTGGAGGTGAACATTTAACAGCTTGGGGGAGGGAATATCAGTGTGGGACAGGGATTCTGCAGGGTTGGAAGTGAACCTGTCACCTGAGACTACCACCAGGGAAATCCCTGACATGGGCATTCATCTGCTTGTGGAGTACTTTGCCTAATAGAAGAGGCAGCAACACATCAATAAGGCATCCAAGAGGGGCTGGAAAACATCCTGGAGGAGATGTCTGGAAAACACAGAGCCAGTGACTTGGGTTGGAGGTCCCAGGTTCAGATTTTTGGAGTCAATAACTAAGAGGGGCCCAAGGAGCTGCCCAAGGCAGAGCTATTGGGCTGTATCACTGATTTGCTGGTTTTGTGGAGAGATTTTATGGCTGGTTTTATGGCTGTGTTTGAGGCTGGAAGGCTCTGGTGTGTTCAGTGTGGATTTTGGAATGGTTTGGCCACCCCTTCTCTATGGAGGAAGTTCCTATCACTGTCACCCTTCAGGATTTCCCATGAGGCCTTTCCTTTTGGACTCAATGATCCCTGAGGATCCCTTCCAGCTCAGGATATTCTATGATTTTATGTTTTTATGCTGCTCCTGGCAGCAACAGTTCAAGGTTGAGCGGTTCGAGGCAGAGCATCCTGCTTGTGCACCTTACCCTCTGCTGCACGGAGATTTTTGGCATCAGGACGGGGGATAGAGGACAAAAGTAATTCTCATCCCCTCCTTGAGAAAGTAATAGTTGATTGATGTCTCTAAAGTTCATGGATATCTCTGTTTCTTACGTTCAGCACCCTCCTTTTGGTCACTGTGCCTGCTGTAAATGCGTTAGAAAGAGAAAACACAAAGTTAATGGAATTTCTGCTGGAATGGAAAGAGGGGAAGGTTCCCAGACCCAGCTAAAAGGCAGCAGGGAATAAACCAGATCTTCTGTCCATCCATCCATCCATCCATCCATCCATCCATCCATCCATCCATCCATCCATCCATCCATCCATCCATCCCTCCCTCCCTCCCTCCCTCCCTCCATCCATCCATCCATCCATCCATCCATCCATCCATCCATCCATCCATCCATCCATCCATCCATCCATCCATCCATCCATCCATCCATCCATCCCTCCCTCTACCATCACACAAGTGTAATAATCCTGATTGCAGGAGACATCTCTCTCCAGGTATCTCTCCACTCCTTCCCATCAGAACAGAAATCCATTCAGAACACAGGGAGAGTTATTGGTGTTTTATGGATGCTCCAACAGATTTTTTATTGCACTTTCCATGCAGTTTGCAAACCCCCAGCCATCCCAAGGCTGCGTTTCCTTCATCAATTCTTGTGACTGCTTAATGCTGATGCTGTAGAGTTTGGCAGCCTCCATTAGGAATGGTTTTCCCCATGATATTAACAGGCAGAGAAGCTTTGTGCTGATGGATAAAGCCCGGTGTTAAAGCTGATTGGAATCAATCAGAGTAATTGTCTGGATGTGTGGTGGTTAATAGGAAATGTCCTGCATATTATTGGCTGGTTTATGCAGCACAAGGATTAACTTTGGCTGCCTTTCATGGCTCACATCCTCTCCTGAGATGCTGGGGGAGGTGATGGATGTGTTGGGGGGCTCCTGGAGCTTGGGCAGAGCCCTGCAGCTTGTATTTGTCCCAGTGATTATTCTGTTTTTCTGTCCGTGGCTACCAGCTGGGCAAAGAGCAACCATCAGCCTGTCCCTTGAGTGATCTGAGCCCAGGGCAGGGCTTGGGGAGGCAGCAGGAACAAAAGAGCAGGGGCAAGAGTAAAGCAGAAGGTCTCTGAGGCTCATGTGTGCCTCAGACTCACACACTGGCCATTAAACACAACCCTGGATCCATCCAGGGCAGCCTGGTGCTCCACAGCTGTGTTTGGGAGGAAAGGCCCACCAGGAGCCTGCCATCCCTCAGGATCACTGAATGTGAGCAGGCACAGTCTGAGCCAGCCAGGGACCACCACAACCACCCTGGGACAGGCTTCAGAGGCAACAAACACTGTGAGAGGTCACCCACAGCCCAGCAGGACCCAGACAGGCTCTGCCTGATGAGGCACTCTGTGAGCAGACACTGGAGCTCAGCTAAACCCTCTGTGGCTGCAGGAAGCACCTGGCATGGTTACAACATAAACTGGGAGCAGCTTTGTTCTCCAGCATCCTTTTTTTCTGGGAGAGGCTTAAAGCACATTAATCTTCCTCATGGGAGCATCTTCCCAGTCCCCTGGTAGCTGTGGGTGCAGCATCCTCTGGCCTGCATCTGTACCCCTAAATTCTACTGAGCTGTTCTTGGAGAGGGGCAGTGACCCAAAGAGGGCTCGGTTGGCCTCTGGATGTGAGGACTCAGCTTCTCCCTGCCACAAGGATTGGGCTTTTTTCCCCTCTGTTTTGGAGAATTTATCATCATGAATTTATCATTATTTATCATCAATTTATCATTGTTGATAAATCCCCACAAAGCCCAGAGATACCACTCGCATTTCATGAGAAAGGGGCTGACTCTTGCCTGAGGTCAGGAGTAGTACCTTTAATTTAAATTCAGTGCTAGAAACTTCTGAATCCCTGGAAAGAGATCTGTCTTGCCAAAGAGCAGGAGGAGAGGGAGAGCAGGATTTGGCCAGGAGAGGCCAACTGCCCCCAGTGACCAGAGCCCTGGGTTCCACCTGAAGTGCAGCAGGCTGGGATCGGAATGAAAGAACTTCCTGAGCACTCCTCTCTTCCCTCAGTGAGTAGAATACTATTAACCTTTAAGGCAAAATTGTATTTTGTGCCTCTGGGAAGCAGTAACATTTCACAGAGCTGCACTGGGGAATCAGGTAAATGATTGTTAACTCTCTCCAGCCCCATTTGGAGGCCACCTCGGGGCAGCTGCCTGTGCAAACCCAGCCAGGCTGAGAAGGTCTCTGAGCTCAGGAAGCCCTGAGAGGGAAGGGTCAGCTGGAGATCCCCTGTCCCTGACTCAGCCTGATGTCCCACCTTCGTGTGGATATTCAGTTGAACTCACAGTCCTGGCATAGGATCATAAAATCCCAGACTGGTCTGGCTTGGAAGAGACCTCAAAGATCACCCAGTTCCCACCCTGTGCCAAGGGCAGGGACACCTCCCACTAGAGCAGGCTGGGACTCTGCATTGCTTTTTTGCCATTTCTGAGGTCTACACAGATTTTGGGAAAGAGGTCTGGCTTTTCATGGCTGAGGATGTGGTTTTTGGGAGTCAGGTCAGAAGTTTATGAACCTGTGCTGTGACATCTCTGACAACAGGGGACAAATCTGCTGCTTGTGTCACTGCTGTTAAATAAAGCCACGCTGGCTTTGAATTGAATATCCAACTGTGCTTAGAAGCAGCTTCACCCAACAGTTTTGACAGTCCCGAGGCTTTGACCAAGTCCTGTCCTGCCCTTGGACAGAGTTTGGGATCCCAGTCCCCCAAAGGCACATGGACATTTTGCTGTCAGGGTGGAACAGGCTGGTGTTGGCTGTGAACTCCACCAAGCCTTAGTGTGTTTCCTCACAAGAGCTTCTAAACCTGCTGGATACTGGGATCCATTCCTGTGGGGAAGAATGAAAAAAAAACCAAAACAAAACAACCAAACCCAAAGGGAATGAAAAAGTGAGGGCTTTCCCTTCGTGCCCACTGGACCTACCCAACACCAGGCATTGCAGGTTGGGCAGCCAGGGGTAGTGAGGGGGCTCTGAGCTGCTGGAGCCTTGGCAGGAGCCACAATCCCAGGACAAAGTCAACACCTTGGGTGGAAAATTAAATCAACGAAGCAGCAGGAGCCAGAAAGCAAACGACGCACCGGCAGCAGAGCCGGCTTCCAAATTGAAATGTGTTTGCTGGGGATTGTCCATCAGCTTGGGGAGTTATTATTTCCATTTCTCTAGTTATGAATTAATTTCTAGAGGACTTAATCATCCTCTCCCTTTTCCCCTCCACAAGCCCCTCTTCCCTTCTCCTTCTAATTTTCCACTTGACTGGGGATCCTCTGACAGTGAAAATTCAGGCTTAGAGGAGGTCCACGCAAGCTGCTCCATTAGGCTGGATAATCTCGTTGGAACCAGTGGCTTGGATAATAACACCTTCACCTCCTGCACAGCACCTGGTTCCAACGGCACTGAACACCCTGGGCTTGGAGGGAGGGATAACAGGAGAAGGGGAAGGGGCAGGGGTGGGGCAGAGCCTGCACCGAGCACCCTTTGTCCCCTGGATCTGCCAATCTCCCAAGGACACTTCTGCAGTGTGAGGTAAAAGCCTCCTCCACTGCTGGGGCATCACAGAATCACTGCATTGGAAAGACCTCAAAGAACATCAGACTCTAACTTTAACCCCCCTGCCCACTAAACCATAGAGCCAAGGGCCACATCCACTCATTTTTTGAACATTTCCAAGGATGGTGACCCCACCACTTTTTTGGGAATCCTGTTCCGATGCTTAACCACTCTTTCAATGAAGAAACTTTTCCTTATATCCAACCTGAACGTCCTCTGGCACAACTTGAGGCCATTTCCTCTTCTCCTATTGCTTATTACCTGGGAGGAGAGACTAAAAACCGGGAGGTGCAACTAAAAACCTGAGGTCTGTCACCAACCCATACGATGCACAGTTTGAATCCAGGATTCTGGATTGGATGTTGATCCTGAAGGACTTCAAGCAGGACATTTTTGCCCTTCAAGGCCATAGTTGGACTCCTGTCCATCACAAATTATTATATTGGGAGAAGATGCCTCGTATAGGTGGATGAGGGACAACATCACGAAACTGCACTTGAATTCCTACCTCCTTCAGCATTCCCAGCCTTTTCCAACCACCTCCCCACACTGGATCCCTCCCACCACAGCCTGTGTTGTAGCACCACCTCAGCCAGAAGGAAAAACCTCTTCCCATCACATCCCATCCCCCAGGGCAGCCTGTCTGGCTCGCCCAGCATTCCCAGATGTGCCCAGAGAGCAGCACCAGGCAAGTTGTGCCCAGAAACCACGTGCTCTTAAAGGGCAGGTCTCGGGTTTGTGANTATAATTATTCCTTTTGGATGTATGTTTAAACTACCAGAGGGATGAAGCTAGGGCTGTTTTTAGGGTGTTTTGGAGCTTTTGTTTCTTACCGCTCGGCTCTGGGTGGATCCTCCCTCCTCTCCAAACCTCTCTGTGGAGCCAGCTCAAGAGGAGGTTTAGCAAGAGAGAAACTCAGCTTGTTCCCTGACTTTTTGGCTGGACCAGGCTTGGGCAGAGAAAGGAAGTGAGACTAAAATTAAAATCCTTCTTACTTTATTTTTCCTCTTATTATTCTGACCCCTAAATTCCCTTTCCTAGAAGAAGCTGAGCTGCGAAAGGACAAATTTTTTGTTGTTGTTTTTGTCAGAGTTGGGGTGAAATGCTGATTTCAGTAGCTGGGAAGCTCCAGCTCGGATCCAAAGCCTGTGCATTGGTCATGTGAGGGTCTGAAAACTGCCATGGAAACACAGCTTCTCCTTTATTTCTGATCTCCATTCACCTATGGAAGGCAGTGCATCCAGCTCAGTGAGGCTTTTTCCTCACTCCAAGGAAACAAATACCTTAGGGATGGATCCAGAGCTTCAGGCATGGTCTGGTTGGGGTTGGTGGAGATGCATGAGTGCCTTTTTCAGGTAGCAAATCCCATCCCATTGATCCCACACCCCACAGGGAAAGCCAAACCGGGGCTGAGAGGTTCCTTGGCTTATTTTTCCCAATTCCCTGCTCAGTCTCCTCTCCTACCAGAGCCATGGAGCTGCTGGAGATGCCCATGCCAGGTCTGTGTGGTAATGGGGATTTGATGCAACTCCCTCTGTGCTATCCTGTGGTTTTTCTGGCTGCTAATTGTGGAAATTTTGCTTTTCCTGCAGAAAAGCCTGGGCCCAGAGGGAGGAATTGTCTCTGCCAGGAGCAAATACTGGAGTTACAGCACCCATCACTGTAGGCTGTGCTGCTGGGGGACATGGGCACAGGGATGGATGGATGGATGGATGGATGGATGGATGGANAGAAAAATGGGTGACAAGAAGGACAAAAAGGACAACGACCACATCCTGTTCCTCCACGTTTTTTTTCTGACCCCTTTCTAAAAATCCCAATATTCTACATTTCCACCCCATGATCATTTAACTACTGTTACTAACTATTATTTTTGTTACATTCTCGTGACTTGTAATTCATCTCACAAGCTGAAAGCTCTCCCATGGACCGAGATCCAGGACAGTGTCTCCCTGGGGCTCTGTGCAGGGGGGTCCCTGAGCCCCTGCCAGGATCTCAGACCCTCCAGGGCAGTCAGAGGAGTGCCCTGGACTCCGACAGACAGACAGGGAACCTGGAAATGAGCCTGGGAGATGGACACCTGGAGTGTGTAAAGGATGGTTCCATCGCCGTGCATCCGACAGCCCAGCCTGCTGGAGGTCACCCCCAGCACCACGGAGATTTCCCAGTGCTTAACCCACCCCTTCCAGCCGTGCACAGAGGGGGGAAATCCATCCATCACCTGCTGACAGCATTTTCCTTGCAGCTGGAGCATGAGCTGGGGTTCCTGGTGTAGCCTCGGGTCAGGGAGTGCTTCCCAGATCCTCACAGTGCCAGACGTGATTGCTTTAGGAGAATTACTCCTAAAATAATAATAAAAAAAATTAAAATTAAAATTAAAAATAAAAATAAAAATTAAAATATTATAATTATAATTATTCCTTTTGGATGTATGTTTAAACTACCAGAGGGATGAAGCTAGGGCTGTTTTTAGGGTGTTTTGGAGCTTTTGTTTCTTACCGCTCGGCTCTGGGTGGATCCTCCCTCCTCTCCAAACCTCTCTGTGGAGCCAGCTCAAGAGGAGGTTTAGCAAGAGAGAAACTCAGCTTGTTCCCTGACTTTTTGGCTGGACCAGGCTTGGGCAGAGAAAGGAAGTGAGACTAAAATTAAAATCCTTCTTACTTTATTTTTCCTCTTATTATTCTGACCCCTAAATTCCCTTTCCTAGAAGAAGCTGAGCTGCGAAAGGACAAATTTTTTGTTGTTGTTTTTGTCAGAGTTGGGGTGAAATGCTGATTTCAGTAGCTGGGAAGCTCCAGCTCGGATCCAAAGCCTGTGCATTGGTCATGTGAGGGTCTGAAAACTGCCATGGAAACACAGCTTCTCCTTTATTTCTGATCTCCATTCACCTATGGAAGGCAGTGCATCCAGCTCAGTGAGGCTTTTTCCTCACTCCAAGGAAACAAATACCTTAGGGATGGATCCAGAGCTTCAGGCATGGTCTGGTTGGGGTTGGTGGAGATGCATGAGTGCCTTTTTCAGGTAGCAAATCCCATCCCATTGATCCCACACCCCACAGGGAAAGCCAAACCGGGGCTGAGAGGTTCCTTGGCTTATTTTTCCCAATTCCCTGCACAGTCTCCTCTCCTACCAGAGCCATGGAGCTGCTGGAGATGCCCATGCCAGGTCTGTGTGGTAATGGGGATTTGATGCAACTCCCTCTGTGCTATCCTGTGGTTTTTCTGGCTGCTAATTGTGGAAATTTTGCTTTTCCTGCAGAAAAGCCTGGGCCCAGAGGGAGGAATTGTCTCTGCCAGGAGCAAATACGGGATTTACAGCACCCATCACTGTAGGCTCTGCTGCTGGGGGACATGGGCAGAGGGATGGATGGATGGATGGATGGATGGATGGATGGATGGATGGATGGATGGATGGATGGATGGAGGGATGGATGGAGGGATGGATGGAGGGATGGATGGATGGGTGGATGGATGATGGATGGATGGTGGATGGACAGATGCATGGATGGATGGATGGACAAGGAGGAGGAAAGGAGCTTATTAGCGCTGTGAAAATAGAGGTAGTGATGAAGATCAAAAGGAGCAGTGGGTTGGGAGAACCTGGTTTGAGGAGCTCTGTGGGATCCCCTCTGCCTTGCACCTTTCTGGTTAAAACTCCTGAGGAGTTTTCAGGGGTGGGGAATTTGGATGAGAAGTGTTCAGGCCTGGTCAGTCCATCCTGTGGGAATGTTTTCTCTCTCCTTGCTGTGCTCCCCCAAGGCAGGACAGCAGATGCTGACAGCAAAAGAGCAATTAAATGAGGTGCAGGCTGAGCCTGGGAGGGATTCAGTGTCTGTGTGAGTGGGGACTCCTCACAGTGCACTTCCCATGGCTCCCTGACCTTTGTGAGAACCTCCTGGAACACAGATCCTCCTTTGCCTTTCAAGAGACAAGGCTGAAGTGGCACCAAAGCTTCCCACCTGGATTTCCAGGTCTCATTGCAGTCTTGAGGAAGCCTCAGCACCACTGATCAGCCCCAATCTCTGAGCAGCACACCCCAAATTTGACCTTTCTGAAGGCAAGGGTGCCTCCCATCATCTTCACCAAGAGACATTTGGCATCTGGGCCACGGTGGCAGGGAAAACACCAAATTAATTTCCTTGGAGTTGCTCAGGAGAAGCTCCCACGAAGAATTCGGGGATGATGTTCTGAATCAGGCCAGGAACAAAGAACTTCAGCCCCTTTGAACAGATTATTTGCATCAGCCCTAGCAGAGGAGAGCATGTAGGAGCACGGGAGACTGTAGGTGTTATCTGCCCAGGTTCTGGGGAAGACACTCACAAATATTATTAGCATGAATAGGAAGCACCATGATAGGACGCTCTCTGGGAAAAGTAATTTTGTTCATTAATTACTTGCCTTATCTAGCAACCTCGTTCCCTTTCTCCTGCTTTCTTCTTTCAATTTTCTTCCAAACGGCTCTAAGTGAATTCAGTGCGGGGGAAAAGTTATTTTGCTGCCTCCTCAGAGACAGGATCTTGTATTACTCAGGTAGCCTTCAGCTGAGCCTTCAGGGGTTTTTCCATCTTCATTTTGAAGCTCAGCCTTTCATGGGCAGATGGCAAAAGGCAGATTCCAGGCAGATTCCTGTGATTCCTTTCTTGTGGACTGACTGCAGTTCTCATGCCCTTGGCTCGAGTTCTGCCTCCTGCTTGTGATTTTTGTGCTCTGAGATTCTCCTCCTGCTTTCAGCTACCAGGCTCGTGTTGTGCCTGATAAGTTCAGTAGCAAAAAGGACCTGGAGGGTTGTGATTGAAGAGGCAGCAAAGCAGAGACCCTGCAGCTTCAGAGATGTCCTTTCCTTGTGTCTTTGACCCTTGCAGGATGTTGGAAAGGGTCAGAGGATGGAGGCAGGAGATCTCCATCCTCCCAGACATCACACACAGGTGCTGGCTGTGTTCAGGCTGCTTCTCTAGCAGGAAATGCTTTAGGAATGGATTTTAGGAGGGAATTCTTGGCTGTGAGGGTGGCGAGGCCCTGGCACAGGTTGCCCAGAGAAGCTGTGGCTGCCCCATCCCTGGAAGCGTTTAAGGTTGGGTGAGGCTTGTAGCAACCTGGCGTGGTGGAAGGGTTCCTGCCCATGGCAGGGGGTTGGACTGGATGATCTTTAGCGTCCCTTCCAACCCCAGCCTTCCCACGAGTCCACGATCCTGTAATTCACAGAGGAACTCCGCTTTTCCATAACAACCCGCTGAGGAGTGGATTTCAACACCACCTCCCACGACCCCCTCCCTCATTCCCACACCCTCCTCCACCCCCACCCCGTGCCAGCAGACCGTTTCCAATCCTCCGTCGGACAAAGGGTCCAAGTTTCCCGGGATTTGCGTGTGAAACGCTCCCGTTCATCTCGGGCTCCTGTGATGTGCCTGCAGAGGCACCCGCGTGTGCACACCCGCATCGCCGCTCCCCGGCCACACCCCAGCCGTGGGGAGCCCGGGTGGTCCTTGGGGCCACCTCCGGACCTCTGTCCAGCCCCGGGGCTCGGGAGCAGGTTACATTGGATGCTCCAACCCTGCCAAGACAATCCGCAGCGCTGGAAACTCGGGGAGGGGGGCTCAGGGAAAGGAGAAGGGGCATGAAATCTCCCCCAAAAGCAGGGAGGAGGGATGCTGTTTGCGGAGCGCTTGGCTTTGTAGGGCGGGAGATGGAGGAGTAAATCCCTTGCACCCACGCCCCGTGGGGCTGCGGGGGTGGGCTGGCACAATTGCGGGGATGGAGGGAGGAACCCACCTGGGGACGGAGATAAGGGGCGGGCGGGGGGATTGCGGTTCTGCGGCATAAGCCGGCGGAGTTATCGGGGCAGAAACTCGGCTTCTATTACCATGCATTAGAATAGATTAGCAGGCAGAGCAATTAGCAGCCTCGCTCCGTTTGGCGAAGTGACAGGGCCGGTGGGAGAGGCAGCTCTGGCGTTTCGCTCCCCAAACTGCAGCCCAAGGACAAGGATGGAGTTCTGGCCTCTCACCCCAGGACTGCCCCGCTGGGACATTGAGAAGAGCAGCAGGGTGAGCTTTGGGTGGTGGTCTGAAACTTTCCGTGGCTCACAGGTCTTCTTAAAAATTGCCCTGGGGAAATGTAAAGCTCCAAAGTGTGAATTCCAGCTCTTTTTTTTTTTTTTTTTCAGTTATTTCTTCCATGTCTCATTGAAAAAACCCACAGGCCACTTGGTGCCTAAATTACACCCATTAAAAATCCCACTGCTTCTTCTTCCCCCAGTGGCTGCTCCCCTGCTTTGCCCAGTTCATCTTTGATGCCCAAAAAGCAGCTTTTGGGGAGTTGAGCCTGTTTGTGGTTAGAGCCAAAGATGAAAGGATTCAACTCCTTCCTCAGACACACATGAACTTGCTGAGAAAACTCCTCACCAGCAGGACAGGTTTCCCAGGAATAATCCTGTGCATTATCCCTGCTGAAATTTGTCACTTTTCCTGGAACATCTCCGGCCTTTTTCCTCCAGAATGGAGTATCTTGGGCAGTTGGTCAAATTTAACTTCTTGGTGCCAGGGAGGGCTAAATTTCAGCCATGCCCTGGGCAGCCTGGAGGCCAAACGGAGAGGGCAGGGAGGGAGTGGGGTATTCACCACATGGCCATGTAAAGTTTAAGGTCAATTATGTCTGTGTCTCGACATTTATGGCATTCCTGTTCTCAGGACCCCGAGGGAACCTGGAAATGTCAAAACATTGCTAAAACTGACCTTAAACTTTACATGCGAGTGGGGCTGAATCTTCTCCCTTTTCCTGGCTCCAGCCAGAAAATTGCTTTGGCTCCAGCAGAGGGAAAGGCAAATTTCAGCTGCTCCCTCCTTCCCCAGCCTTGCTCCCGCCGGTGATAAAGCCACCTCAGGAGACCAAAGCTGGCTCTGCACGTTGGTCAGACTTGGGCTGAAACAAACCTCTTAACCCATCCCCACACTCCTTTCATTGCTCTGTTCTCCTCTCACCCTTCTTTCCGACTGGGAAATAAAAAAAAAACCTTTTCCCAGGTAAGGAACGAAGCTGTCACATCGCATCGCATCCTGAAAGAGGGACCAGGCTGGTGAGGCTGAGCCGGGTGACTCGGATCTCCAGAGCCTCCCGAAGCCAAGCACCTCTGTCCTGCAGTCCCTGTCCCGGATTCCCGTCCCCAGGATGGAAATGCCATTCCCGGGGTTTGCACTCGGCTTCCGCCGAGCTCCCTCTGCCGATCGCCTTCCAAAAGGCATCTCAGAGCGGGCTGTTCCCGCAGGGAACACGTCCCCTCCGGCCGCGGGGCCGGGACGGGCACCCCTGGGTGATGCTGGGAGGCTGGGCTGAGCATCCTGTGGGATATCAGCCCGTGCCTGTGCGGGCAACCTGAGCCTCTGCCAGGAGCTGGGCCTTTGTGGAGACAGAGGGGAACCCAAGGGCTGCAGCAGTGCTGGAAATCCCTCTGTCACCTCCTAGGTGCTGTGCTGCTCCAGCTTTGCCGAGGGTAACAATTCTGGCGTGTTACAAGATCGAAGATTTGACAAGAAGTCGCGATTTCTGTTATTTCTTTTGGTAGGAAGCAGAGAACCCCAGAATGGTTTGGGTTGGAAGGGATCCTAAAGCCCATCCAGTGTCACCCCTGCCATGGCAGGGACACTTCCCGCTGTCCCAGGTGCTCCAAGCCCTGTCCAGCCTGGCCAGGAACAATTCCAGGGATGGGACATCCCCAAATCACCCTTCCCCTCAGGGACAAGGAGAGCTGCTACCAGGCCATGCCTGCACCTCCTCTTGAATTCCAGATTCCATCTGTTCAGTCCTTTCAGTTTGACTCCTGCCCACAGGTACAGCCTGCCTTGCCACGGGCTCTGGCTGGGCTGGGAATTCTCAGATTTTCCCTTGGAGATGACGAGATGGGAGAAATGGAAAATCCTTGTCTCTTACCCTGTCTTGATCCAGGACAGGTGGGGCCATCTGGTAGCACGTCATGGTCTTCCAACTGAGACCTAAATCAGATTTCCCTGAAAGTTTCCCTACATCTTCTCCAGCCTCCTCCTGATTTTTTTTTTCTTGGATGTCTCTATCCAACATGCCTAGAAAGGAGACTGCTGGAGGTAGTGATGTCAGTGAGGGAGGCAGGTGGATAATCTGAGGAAAAAAGAAGGGAACAGGTTGAATTTTAAGGGGAAAAACTAAAGAGAGGTGAGGAAGGCAGGTGGATAATCTGAGGAAAAAAGAAGGGAACAGGTTGAATTTTAAGGGGAAAAAATAAAGAGAGGTGAGGAAAAGAATGGGAACTTTGCCCAAGCTGAAAACACACCTCTGGGAAGAGGTGAGGATTGGGATGGGGCCTCATCTCCGTCTTGGACCCCAGCCTGAGGGACTCCACACCACAAAAAGCTTAGGAATGAACAGTTTGGGGATGAAAATGGGGATTCCAACCTGAAACTTGTATCCTACCAAAATATCCCACCCTGGCCTGGTGACCCCTCCTCCCTGGTGTGGCTGGGGGTGTCCTGATTGCCACCCCCAGCCCTGGAGGGAAGTGTGAGGAGAGGGGGGCTGAAATGATTCCATCAGAGGCTGACAGAGTTTATCCCCTGAGGGCAATGTCTCTGTTTAGAATCAAAAAGGAAACTGAAATGTCAAAACCTTTTGCAAAAGAGAGGTTCCAGCAAATTACCTGTTTGGAGGTGGTGGAAAGGTGTCATTTGGGGTTGCTGGGATGACCCAAACCATTGAGCTGCCTCTGAGCTTTGCCCTCAAACACAGATTTTTCAGGTGCTTCTCCTTCCCTGAGAACCCACCTGAACACCCAGAGTCAAAAAAAGACTGCTGTGCATCAAATGGTGAAGCTTCTCCAAAAAGGATTCATTTCTTTAGAATTTATTTCTGGGATTTAAAAAATTTTGATGGTATTTTTTTTTCCCTGAATACAAAAAAAAAACCAAACCCAACACAAACAAAAAAACCAAAAAACCCACCAAACCCACAAAAAAACCACCAAACCCACAAAAAAACCACCAAACCCACAAAAAAACCACCAAACCCACAAAAAAACCACCAAACCCACAAAAAAACCACCAAACCCACAAAAAAACCACCAAAAAACCCCCCAAAAAACCCCAAACAAACACAACAAACCATCGTGTGCTAATTGCCACTTGTAAAAAGCCCCCAAGTACTCAGTTCTGAGTAGCAATTTCTGATCAGATCCAATCACTACTCTTTTGTCTCGAAATTTGTTATTAATTAACAGAATTGCAGATAAGACCTTTTCCATTGCCAGAAAACTGACTTTTCTGGGTCTCACATTCAAAAAGTTGGATATTTTAGCCTGCTTCTTTGGAAATTATGGGAAAAAAAAATAAACCAGAATCCAAATCTTCTCCTTTTTCAATAGTTATGGTTATGAGCAAGCAAGGCTCAGCCAGATGAAAAATAAAGGTTGTTTTTGGAGGGGCTGGGAGGGGTTTTTGTGTGTAGGGTGGCGGTTTGGGTTTTTTTCTCTACAATAGGATGATGATGAGTCTTCACTGAGAGGTTGGGCTTGGTTTGACCGAGCCCCAGCAAGGCAGAAGAACCATTCCCATCTCTCCAGAGGTGGAATAGCTTGGCCCTGCTGCAGCCTGGGTTTGCAGGGTGTGGCCCCAGCTTTAGGCCCCTGATTTAGGGATTTAATGGGGATTTCTTGTGTCCCAAGCCAGGAACTCCACCTCAGGCTTTGCCCTGCTCTCAGTCTGTGCCTCACTGTCTCTGCCTGCTCACTCCAACCTGGTGGAGGTATCCTGAAGTTTAATTAGCTGCAGGAGAAGCCCTCTGAGATCCTTGGAGGAGAGGCACGAGAGAAGCGGAAAGTATTAATTTAACAATTTAACATCATTATTGAAATAATTGGTTGGTGGCTGGTGAGCAGAGGGTGAGCACCACTGGTATTTATTCTTAATGGGAGATGAGGAGGAAATAACCTCCCTCATGGTTCAGTGGTAGGAGCAGCTCCTCAGAGTTTGTGCTGATGGTTCTGGACAGAGCAGGACGCTTGGAATTGCCAAGGACACGGCTGAAAATGAAAGAGCAGCTGCTGGTCAGACATCCAGAGAAGTGTGGTGTCTGAACCACAATCAAAACAAGCTCAGGGGTGGGAGATGCTCTTTTAGGGGCCTGAAGTGGGATGTGATGCCACCGAGTGGGAGCTACACCTCAGCCAGCTGTGACCAGCAGGGAACTGGGGAATGTGGCAGTGGAAAGGGATCTCGGTGTATGGACACCTGGAATGCTGGGGGTACAGAGATTTCCTGAAAGCAAATTTGGCACTAACAGGGGTTTTCTTCTGTATAAACAACAACAGACACGCCAGGTGAGAGCCACAGCAGCTCCCAGGGCCCAAGGTAGGCAATGACTGTCACCAGAGACAACAGAAATGATGAGTTGAGGCCAGGATATTTCATGATCCCTCCCTCATCCCAGCTGCTGAGTGCAGGCAGCTGCCTTCCAGGTGCCCACTTTTACAGGCAGGGTCTTGTGTCTGGAAGTACTAATTCATTAAAAGTCCCATTTGCCTTTATTTACAGTTTGCTGGACTTACTTCTGGGGCTGCCATGCCCCTCTGGGCAGACGCCTTCTGTGACCAGACCCTTTGTCACTTTTGTTTCTCAGCCTTCACCACCCAGGGATCTGAGGCTGGTGCTGGAGGGAAAGGCTTTCCTCTGCACATGTTAGAACAATGTTCTCTGCCCTTTCTTCCTCTCTTTGGGGAGGACAGGACATTTTTGGCAGGCTGGAGGCAGAAGGTTTCTTTATGCCAGGTATCCTTTTCTGCTCACCTGAATTGTAGGATCACAGAAGGGTTTGGGTTGGAAGGGACATTAAAGATCATCCAGTTCCATGGGCAGGGACTATCCCAGGTTGCTCTAAGCCTCATGCAACCTTGGACACTTCAAGGGATGGGGCAGCCACAGCTTTTCCAAGCAACCTGTGCCAGGGCCTCAGCACCCTCTGAGTAAAGAATTTTTTTTTTTGTAAAATCCAACCTAAATCTCCCCTCCTTCAGGGTAATCCATCACAGGAAAACCCACTGTGTTTTGCCTCTGGAGAACCTCAGCTGCAGGTGCTGGGCAGACACCTTGGGTGATGTGTGAGCCCACAGGATGCTCCAGTTTAGGGTGGATAAGGTGGTCATGGGACAGGAGATGGGAGAAACCACAGACAAAATGCTCTGGAGAAGAGCCACCACCACTCCTTTCTGCATGCACAAACGTGCCAAGCCCACTGGCAGGTGGCCCCATCCCTTTGGATTTGATTCCTGAAGCAGCTGTGGTCACTCACCTGGGGTGTTGTCCCCTGGGCCCTGACCCAGAGCCCAGCTCAGCACAACTCCCCCAGCATCAGACTCCAGCACCAGGCACAGGTATTCAGGGCTTTTCCAAGGGAGGAATTGCACTGAAAAAGTCAGACAGTGAAAGGCAAAAGTTAGGAAGTGGCAAAATTGAGGTCACCGTGGAAAAAAGGAATAATAACCTGTGATCCTGTAATTAAAGTCTGGCTTGCAGTCTGTGAGTGCAGGGAGTGGATTTGGAAGTTCAGAAGCTGCTTTCAGTCTGGCACTCTCTAATTCCTGAGACCCTGACACAGCAGCCTTAACATTATATTAAACCCAGGCTTAGTTTTGTTTGGCTTCTCATAAATTCATAATTTGGATAGTGTTATTTTCACCTTATGGCAGATCTCAAGGCTGCAAGGCACATCAGTCTAATACGGAGTGAGAGTTTGGTCTGAAATTTACGTGTTTTAAATGTGTATGACCTGTAAACAGCAAGGTAAAATGTGGACTATTACATGCCTGCTCAGTGATGGGATTGGGAATACAAACCACATTCCTTGATGCTTAATCCATATCCATAGATTTGAACTGAGCCTGGATATCTGGCTGTTTAATTTAGAAAATCCAGATATTTCTGTTGTGCTGCAGCTGAAGGAAATAAATGGGAGGTAACAGAACATCTTGAATTTGGGCACTTGTGTTTTGATTCTAAGCCCAAAAAAGTTTCCCTTCCAAGCTATTCCCAGGAGAGGAGTTCCCACACCCTGTGGAGCTTTAATGGGATTGCTGTGGCTGTTTGGAGTTTTATGGAAATGCTTGGAGAAATCTCAGGTCAGGATTTTGCCTTTTGGCTTTCGTGCCACCACGGGGGACTCACAGTTTTGGGGGTATTTAACGGGCTGCTGGCCCAACCCTCTGAAGAGTGCCCATTTAAAATTCCTGATCCAGCATGTGGCAGTGCCAGAGGAGATTTAATGGGATAAGGGCTCCTGGGGAACAGAGAGCAGGAGCTGCAGTGCTTCTTTTGCTCTCTCAAACCTGCAAAGTGTGTTGAGAATGGCCAAAATACCCCATTTATGGATCCTGCCTCTGGAAATACAAAATTTTCCTCTGCCAGAAAGATGGAGAAATTGGAGTTTGGAGTTGGGGTGTTCCCTTTATCTAGAGCCAGTCACTAGAGAGAAGCCAAGCCCTAAAGTTTTAGGCCACCCCAAGCTTTGTAGCATTTGGATTAACCATATATTGAGTTTTTGGCATGTGTTTCCGTGGATCCTCATCTGCAAATCCCCATGCTCAAGGGTGCAGTCTCTGCTCCAAGGAGTAAGGATGCTGAGGGGTGATCTTGGAGCTCCAGCAGCCCCCAGGTTCCCTCACAAGTGAGACTCTGAAGTCTGGGAGCGGGTGAATAATTTAACATCCGCACTTAAGTCTTTATAGCTGGTTTTAATGGGGGGTAATAGCACTGCTAATAACAAAATCCATTGAAGACACCCCGTGCAAGTCCATAACATTAACTTAATGGCAGAAGGTAATTGGCATGCAGCTGGAGCTGTCCTTTTGGATTAACCCTGTGGATTTCCAGGCAGACACCTTCCTTGAAGCAACGGCCTTGGCAGCGTGTGTGGAGGGAAATACAGATGTGGTTTATGCTAAACGAGTGCAAACCTGGGTGGAAACGGGGCAAACAGCCACCTATCCACTTCTCTGGGTTGTGTTTGCACCACACAGCTGAGATGAGGGGTGGTGACAGCACTGAAAACATCAACAGTTAGTGCGTGGTGTGAACTTTGTGCATTTACGCAGCCCAGGTGTGTGCACCCACAAATTTCACTGAGCTGTCACTTATTGGGAACACCTGAATTTTTAAGATTCAACTCTCAGCACTTCTAGTCAGGCATTTTCAAGCCAGATGTAAAAAACTCCTTAATCTGCAGGGACAACTGCTTGGAGGCATGGCCCCATTCCAAGAGGTGAGGTAGCAGCAGCCCAGAGGCACCACAGCTCTCAGGAGGGACAAAAAACATGGGCTGTGAACGGCTTCTCTACAAGGACAGCCCTGCCTGGGGTGTCCCACAGCCCTTGGACAGGAGAGTTTGAAGGGCTGGGGGTTTGTCCTCAGGAGGGTTGTGCTGGAGCTGCTGTGTGGGTGGAGAGGCTGAGAATTTCTGCAGCGGGGATGGAGGTTCCACCCATCACCCTCCCTCCTCTTACAGGTGGGCCAGAACTCCCCAGCCTGTCTGAACAATCCCACAGCGGCCAGCACCAGAGCTAATGCTCTCAGGGACTCTTGGGGATGTCCTGTGCAGGGC
The DNA here is from genome assembly GCA_013400495.1 of Nicator chloris. NCBI lineage: Eukaryota > Metazoa > Chordata > Aves > Passeriformes > Pycnonotidae > Nicator > Nicator chloris. The sequence continues at coordinate 39,222 of WAAE01008354.1, forward strand.
CAGGAGCTGGGTTTGGTGATCCCTATGTGTTCCTTCCAGCTCAGGATGTCCTCTACCATCCCATGAGCCGGAGCGCGCCAGGGCACGACCGCGATTTTCTGCCTAGCGCCATCCCTAAGAGCGCACAGCTGACTTTGTATCCACTCCAATTGCTGCTGCCACACCCCAGAGATGTCCCCCACCCTGCCAGCCCGGCTCAGCGCTCACTCTGTCCCTGTCTGTTCCTGTTTCCCCAGCTGCACCAGGAAGGAGCGGTGCGAGCGCTCCAGCGAGCCGCGCAGATTCGCCTCGGAGATGAAGCAGTGCGTCCGCCTCACCGTGCACCCCAACAACATCTCTGTCTCCCAGTACAACGTTCTGGTGAGGAATGGCTGCCCCCGCCCCTCTCCTCGGGTTTAACCTGCCCCTGCGGCCTGACACATCCAGGGGTTCAGCGCCAGGGGCAAGGACTGGCAGCAAGAGGTTCTCCAGACTCCGCGAACTTCCCCAGCGACTCCTCTGGCGTGGGGAAGGATTGCCACAGGAGGACATTGTGGTTATTGTCTGTTTAGAAGTCTAGAAATGGACCAGGAAGGGTCTTCCTTGTTGTCTGTGAGGGCAGGTCTGAAGGGACTCTGTCCTGCAAGTGTTGTGTGCTGCCCTGGGAGAGGAATCCATTGCTAACTTTAGGCAAGGGACATTTTCATGGTTAGAAATTGCATTCTAGAGGAAAGTCAAGTGAAGGATGATATGAATTATTTCAGTGAGCTCCAAGTTCCCATCATTTTGGATGGAAATATCCCCTTCTAAGGCCCCAGGAACTCCATCCTGCTTCAGCAGTGGGCATGCAGAGCAGAGAGGTAGGATGCTGTGCAGAGGAACCCAAGGCTTCCAGGGCTCCTGCTGCCTCCTGTGCCCTTCTGCAGCACAAGGTTTAACCTTTCTGGCCTCGAGCTACTCAGTCAGCAGCCAAGGAAACCACACAGTGAATGCTGGCAGAGCAGCAGATGATCCTGATCATGCCTTGGCTTGAGGCAGGAAATCCCTGCTGAAGATCTGACCAGTTTGTGGTTTCTCTCCTGGCTCATGGCAGCAGTACCAGATGTGGTGGGATCCCAACATGCTCCAGGAAGGAGACAAAACCCCATTTCTCTCAGGCTACAAGTGCTGTCTTTTTGACCACGCTAATTTAGGCTGCAATTAAGCTGCTATCCCAGGCCCTAAAAACTCCATCTCTAGACAAGCTGGCCTTTAGCCCCACGCCCTGAAAGGCCTTGAATTCCTGAAATGGAATTGCTCAGGGTGCAGCTGCCAGACACCTTCCAGGTGACAGGTTTGGATTTTGCCAGGGATAATGAAATCAGCCTTTCAAAGCCTGCATGTCCAATCATTGCTGCTTTGTTTCAGCCTCTCAACTTTGCTGCGACTTTACTTTCCCCAGGCTTCAAACGAAACTGATCTGAGACATCTTAAGTTCTTTGTTCTTCCGGGAGTTCAAGGTTTCTTTTCCGTATTCTCTCAGTAGCTGTTGAATTCTTTCATGTTGGAATAAATCCTGGGGGACTGTCTGGCTCAGGGCGACTGAAAATGATAACAGAATGAGAGACCTTTACCCCTGGGTTACTCCCAGGGGGAGTCAGCCCAGAGCTGCTGGGATCAGAAGTTGCCATTATGTGTTACCCAACAATCTGCATGGGCATTTTCATGGAAGTCTCAGCCCAGTCCCAGCTAAGCTGGTGACCCAGCTCATCCCGTCACCAGATGCAAACCAGGAGGGGAACAGAGGGTTGATGGTGTCCTTAGCAAATCTCAAACCTAGAATGTTAGAATCCTGAGTTCTAGCAAAGCATCAGTGACAGTGAGCTCTTGCCCATGGAGGCAGAGCAGGTGTTTGTGTGGTCAGCCACTTTTAAATTTTGGGCACTAACAGGGCCTTGGAAAATCTTACCTGAGTCTGTTTCAGCCCAGGGCTGCTGCTCTGGGCTGTCAGACAAGAGCTGCTTGCTGGGGAAGGCTCCATGCTTTCCATGCTGTCCCAGGAGTGTGGGATGTAGGACTTCTTGTCTGCCTGGGGTGTGCACTGGTTTCTGGGATTTGTGGCCAAGCACTGGTGTGCCCACCAGGTCACATTCTGCATGGCACAGCTTCCTCCTGCATCATCCATGCCCAGAGGGAGATTTGTTAAGGAGGACAGATTCCCCTTCTGCATTGCTAGCAGGGAGAATGGATTCAGCCTCAGTGAAATCCATGCAAATAACCAAAGCTTTTTCCTTTTCCCCATCTGAGACAAAAAAAAAAAAAGCCACTACCTTTCCCATTGCCATTCCCATGGCCCAAAAATGACCCTACTGTCACAAAGGCTTAATGGCATCCAGGGCTAAGGCCTGTCTGCTCAGCCTTTCTCCCTGATGGTCCTCAGTGTGGAGAAACAGCTCCAACCTTTCCCTAAGTGAGGAAAACACAGTGTGTGGGAGCACTGAGCGCTATGTCACCTTCTCATCCTGTCCTGCTTTGTCACCTGGACTGACCCCTGCTCTTTGTGCTGGTAGAGACAACACCTCAGCATGCACCTGTGTCTGTTTTCAGTGGCTGTCACCTCAGAGGGGGCCTCAGCCAGCTCGGGGAGGAGGAAAGTGTGGAGAGCATCTGCATTTGTGCCTGTGCCAAGTGGTGGGTCCAGTATTTGGTCACAAACCCACTAAATTTATGCCAATTACCAGGTGCTAGGTGTCCCCTGGGGTGCCCCTCTGTGTTCAGGCATGACCTTTGAGCAGGACCCTCAGTGATGGAGAGCCATGAGGCAGGACCTTTGTTGGTCTGGGAAATCAGCAGCCTGAATGTGCTCCTCCAAAGCATGGACATGGAAACCAGCCCCGAGATTCCTTTTCCCATGACCATGAGCAATGCCAGAGGGTGCTGTGAACTCTAAAAACAGGCAAATCCTCTTTCATGGCTTTTTTTTCCCTTACGGAGCCCCAGGACAGAACGAGGAGCCAGCTGGTTCTTCGGTGGGATGGGCAGGAGAGGTTTCTGTGCCTCTCCTGGGATTTTTTGTGGAGGACTCAAGGCTGTAACTCAAGGCTGTAACTAGACTCTCCTCACACAGGAACTTGGGGACAGAGTGCTCCCCCCCTGCTGGTGCTGGCAGAGCAGCCCGTAGAGAGTTAGACTGGAGCGCTCCAGTTTCTCTGGAGTCTGCAGAGTGCCTCTTGTGAGTAGCAGTCACCTTCCTCAGAAACCGCGGGGCCCTGGGGGCCACCACAGCCCCGGAACCCACGGCTGGCTCCGAAGGCTCCCCGCCTGACCTGACACCTGCATGACAGACAGCCAGCACTCCCTGCCCTGCACTGACCCACCAGCACTGGGACGCCCTGCAGGTGTCCCTGCACAGCCACCTGCCACCTGTGTCAGCGTCAGCATCTCGTGCCCTCCCCTCCTCACTCGCCCCTCTCCCGTGCTTTCTGCTGAAGGAGGATGCTCTCTCTAGCAAGAGGCTCTTTGTCCGACCTCTCCAGTGTAATTCTCTCCTGCTGGCCCAGCTCTGTGGTTTGGCTGAGTCTTCTCTCTTCTCTCTTTTTCTGCCTCTCCTTCTCTCCCTCCGTCTTTGCCTGCAGCTGGTCTTGGAGACCTACAACGTCCCCGAGCTGTCAGCAGGGGTCAACTGCACCTTCGAGGACCTCTCGGAGATGGATGGCTTGGTGGTGGGCAGCCAGATCCAGTGCATCTCTCCAGCTGCCAAGGAGGTGCCCCAGATCATCACAGAGAATGGTGAGTACCCCACAGCTCCTCCACCTGCACCTCTCCCTCCCATCCTCGCCCCACGCCCTGCGTCTCTCCTGCGTCCTCACAAAGCAGGGTTTGGCTCCTGAGAGCCTGAGGAGAGAGCATGGAAAGCCCTGGGAGCAGGAGGGCTGCTGGAGCTGCACAGCAGCACGAGTTGTGTGAATGTGAGGGTGTTTCAGGAGTGCAAGCCTTGAGCTGCAACCCCAGCACCTGCACTGAGGTGCTCGTCCGTGTGACACCAGGTGTCTGCAGGCTGCCACCGAGTGGCAGCTGCACGGATCCAGCAAAGACAAGACGTGGATGTGGGATATTCCCTCTCCTTTTGGACAGGCTGGTGTTACACACCAAGGGCTCTCAACACATCTGTGTAACAGACAGAAATTCCTGCAGAGCTGGGCAATCCTGTCTGTAATTTCACCTTGCTCCTCCCAGATTTCAGTCTGTGTGCTCAGCTCCCTGTCTCAGTTCCTGGCCTTTACTGCCTTCAGCTGTTCCAGGTTTACTTCTGGCTCCTTCTCCTAAAGTGGTTCAGCACAGAAAATTACCTTGTGTCCAAGGGTGCTTCTCCTACCCACAACTTCCTGCACTTTTTCTTTCCCTTTTCTAACAAACTTTCTGGGTAATTTCAAGATGTCCTGTGGCTCTTTACAGGGGCTTACTATAAAAACCTTGACCCTGCTATCACCCCCATGAGACGCAGAGAGGATGCTGCCAATTTTTGTCCTTGGCTTCCTGTGAAAATTTACTGTAAAATTTGCCTCTGGGGATCCTCAGACTGCAGAAAGTGAGGTGACATGAACTGTCACCATCACCTCTGCTCTCCCTGAGCTGCACACAGCTGCTGTGCTCTCTGCTGCTGTCCCAAAACAAGCTCCCAGGAGGTTGTCACCACTTTCAAGTCCCACTGAGTTATTAGTCGTGTTTGCTTACCGAGACAGGTACCAGAAATTCTTTCCTTGGTATGGACACCTGTCCCAGGCCAGGCTATCATCAACCAGCAGACAAAAATAGCAGTGAAAGGTGGAGACAGCACAAGAGGAGAGATTTTTCTGCTTTCAGGGCACCTGCAGCTTGTGTCAGCTTCAGAGCTGCTGCTCTGCACCTCTGCTAGGACCAAGTCCTGCAGTGCCAGAGGCTGGATTTGAATTTGAACCAAAGGATGTGTGACTGTCACACCTGGGGCCATCCAGGCCTCACATCCTGGTTTGAAACACGTGCAAGACGCTGGCAAAGCCGTTAAATAAGGCAGAGCAGCTGGGCAGCAGAGCCCAGCACGGGCAGCAGGATGTGCTCAGTGAAGGGTGTGAGGTGTGTGTGCCCCGGGGTGGGGGAGTGAGCACAAGGGGCTCGTTGTCACCCACTGCCAAGTCTGCTTTGGCCTCACTGATTAACGAGCCTTTCAGGTGAGGAGGGAAATAATGGAGTTATAGGATGGCTTAGTTTGGAAGGGCCTGGAAGATCATCTCATTCCAACCCCCTGCCACGGGCAGGGACACCTTCCACTGTCCCAGGGTGCTCCAAGCCCATCCAGCCTGGCCTTGGACACTTCCAGAGGCAGCCACAGCTTCTCTGGGCACCCTGTGCCAGGGCTCACCACCCTCACAGGGAAGAATGCCCTCCTAACATCCCATCTAAATCTGCCTTCTTTCAGTTTAAGGCCATTCCCCCCTGCCCTATCACTCTGTGCCCTTCTATAAATAGCAGGGAAAGGGCCACCCAGGTAAATCTGTAATTCAACCTGGGTCACTTCCCCACCAAATTGCTGCAATTGCTGCACCCACTGACTGCCCTCTCTGAATTGTGGGAAGAAGCAGCAGCTGACTGCCCAGCTTGGGAGCAGTGGGAAAAGGGATGAGGAAGTGGTGTGGAGGAGCTGAGGTGAAAAGGGGTCTGCTGCAGAAATGGGGGGATCCCTCTGGAAGTGCAATGGATTTCCCATCTCTCACACTGAGCTGGGCTCTTTGCAGCCACAGGCTGAGGGGAATGGAGCTTGGGGTGAAGGAAAAAGGAAGGCATGCCCACGTGTCCTTTTTTTTCTGGGAATGTTGAGTGAACCAGCAGTATGGAACAACTTGAAGGACAAAATCATATTTTAATTTAATCAAATCATCTCCAAATTCCAGACGCTGAAACTCATTCTTTGAGCTTAGCTTTCCTTCCTGATGAATTCAGTCACCACAGTTTTGAAAGACCTGTTGTCACCCTCCAGTCCAGACTCTGCTCCCAGCCACAGTAATTTCCAGTGGAGAAGACATATTCCATCACCTCATAAGAGCTGGAGCTGTACCTGTGGGAGAACTGGGCTCTAAAAGGATTTTATAACACTTTTTATCTCTACTGAGGACAGCCCAGCCAAGGTGCTGTGGGACAGCTCCAGGTTCAGGCTGGTGGCCTGGCCAACAGGGTTTAGCTGGGCTAATGAAGCAGTCGCACCCTGATGTGCCTGTTTTTCCCCCAGGTGACCACCACATTGTCCAGCTGCAGCTCAAGTCCAAGGAGACGGGGATGACCTTTGCCAGCACCAGCTTCGTCTTCTACAACTGCAGCGTCCACAACTCGTACGTTCATTTCCTTTGGTAGCAGCTTCCCACGGGCACGTGTCCCCCAGGAAGGTGTTAAAGTGTGCAGGTGACCAGGGCTGGGCTCACCTGTGTGGTGGCCAGGATGGTTGGTCCCTCCTGAGATGACTCATGATGCCTTAGAAAGGCTGAGCTGAAACAGAGACTGGACAGAGCTAGAGAATAAAGCAGATATTTATTGAAAGGACAGGAGTCTGACCAGGGCTGTACCCCAGGCAGACCCAAAATGGCCACAAAATGGGGCCCCTGGTCACGAGGGTTTACATTTTTATAAGTTTTGGTCCATTTGCATATTGGGGTCCAATTGTCCAATTACAGCTTCAGGGTGTGAGGTCCCACCCTTCTCGTTCCTCCCTTTGGTCCAGCATTGTTTGTGCTTTTGGGCCTGAAAGTTGTCCTTGGTCTCCAAGGGGAAAAGATTTGTTTTGTCTCCCTGCTCTGTGAAGAGAGCTCACTAGCACTTAATGTGACACTTAGAACTACACACTTAGGCAGCACAGAATCTGAAATCATGAAAGCTAAAACTTAAGGCATCACTCGGAGTGTGGGGACCACTTTTTCTGCAGGCAGAGCATCACATTAGGAGCAATTTGCCACATAATTGAGTCAAAACAGAGTTGTGCCCTCACCACCTCTTCCCTTATCTTCCTATTACTCTTTTTTTTTGTGAATTTTTGGCTCCTCGTATGCACCTCCAGCCATCATCCCTGCTGCCAGCCCCACCAGTAGCCTGCCCCAGGTGGCTAACATAGACTTGGACCCTCCAACCTGGAAGAATACAGCTTATGGTTGCTGCAGGGTAGGCACTGAACCCAGCTGATTCCCCCAAGGCCGTGTTCCCCACGATGTGAGCGCCTTCCCTGCCTCACACCCCATCTCCCTGGGGTTGAGCTGCCACCCTGGAGCTGCCCCTGTGCAGCACACCCACAAAGCCCTGCAGAAAGGTGCCCTTGCAGCAGGCTGACCCACCCCTGAGCACGGCTGAGCAGCTCTGTCCCCACCACTGAGCCGTCAGAAGTGCCAAAAGCAGATAATTACTGCGGCTCAGCAACTCACAAGGAAAGGCAAATCCCATTTCCATGTTCCTGCTGCTTTGACAAACAGTGTCAGAAAGCAAGTGTTGGGTGGGGGGAGAGCAGGAGAGATGGTGCTGTTAAATATTTATGGCATGTTTTGGTTTCTTACTTGACAAACTCTAATACGTTATCCATTTTTAATTCGATCTATCAGAGCAAGCACTTGTTACCAATTTGAAGAATAAGTTGCTGTACCAGAGCTGAGAGTGGGTTGGGGTTGAGCAAGATTTCACAGAGACAGGGGAGAGGGGGGTGTGTCTGCCTGTTGGGCTCACACAGGAGCTCTGGGGTTTTCTCTCCTGCCCGACATTGAAAAAACAGTGGCATATAAGGACCAGGAAAATTTACTTCCCTGAAGTCTCCTCAAGGTGCCCTCCAGGTACTGCAGCTGCACAGAATCATAAAATTGTTAAGGTTGGAAAAGCCCTCTGAGATCACCAAGTCCAAGTCAACCAGCACCACCACCATGGTCACCATTAAACCTTGTCCCCGAGTGCTTTTTAACACTTCCAGGGATGGTGACTCCACCACTGCCCTGGGCAGCCTGTTCCAGTGCTTTATAACCCTTTCCATAAAAAAAAAAATCCTAATATCCGATCTAAACCTCCCCTGGCCCAGCCTGAGGCAGTTTCCTCCCATTTTGGCATTTGTTACCTGAGACAAGAGCCCAACCCCTCCCCGGCTGTCCCCTCCTGGCAGGGACTTGTGCAGAGCCACAAGGTCCCCCCTGAGCCTCCTTTTCTCCAGGCTCAGCCCCTTTCCAGCTCCCTCAGCCCCTCCTGGGGATCCAGACCCTTTCTCAGCTCTGATCCCTTCCCTGGACTTGCTCCAGCTCCTCCAGGTTTTGTCATGAAGGTCTCCAGAGTGTGAACAACCAAGGTTGTGCAGAGAGCTGGGTTTGGTCGCTGCTGAGCAGACATCGTGTTAAATTTAAAGGGAAGTGTGATGTGGGTCCAAGTCAGTGCTGTAACACAGCCACGGGAGGTGTTTGCAGCTCTCACCCTGCACAGCCCCTGGGCCACAGGAGAGCAGAACCTTGTAAGATGGAGGGAATGGCTCTTTCCTGCACCCAGAGTAGGTGATGCCCTAAATATGCCCTCTGCTTCCCAGGTACCTGCTCTGGTAGTCTTTGTTTCTCTTCTGAGATGAGGAATATGAGTTAATATATTTGCAGGAACCTCATCACCCTGATCAGAACTCCCACCAATAAACCTGTGGGACACAGGGGAAAAAATTCCCTACTTCATCTTTGGTTTTCTGGCTTTGGTACATCCCAGTTTGTCTCTGGCCTCTGTGCCATGTGTGGGAGAATTAACCAGATGGGATTGCTGGTGCCCAGGGCAGCCAAAACACAATAAATATTTATTATTCCTCTAGCTGCAATGATGTGAATGCAATCTGAATTATTTAATCATGTGAGACATTTGAGATGTCGGTGACAACCAGCTCAGGCCAGAGCAAATCCAGCACCATCCTGCTGCTGTTGGGTCAGTGCAAAGCCTGTGTCCTCCTGCAAAAGCAATGTTTTGTGGGCTGTACTTCCCTCTGGGAAAGGCTGTCAGTGATGCCTGGAGAGGCTGCCTAGAACAGAGGTTAGACAGAGTTAGAGAATAAAATAGGTGTTTGTTAAAGGCCTTCAACAGGTACACCCTGGGCAGTGCAAGAGCCTGGCAGAGGCTGCACCCAAGGTGGACAATGGCCACGAGTTTTTCAGACAGTTATAAGTTTGGTCTATTTGCATGTCAGGGCTTAATTGTCCAGTTACAGCTCCAGGTAATGAAGTCACATTCCCCCAGTTTGCTCCTCCCCAATTCACTTTTGTTCACACTTTTCGGGCCTGAGGCTGGGAGGTGTCCTTGGTTCTCAGACCTGGAAGGATTGTTCTGTCTGACCAGAGTGTGGAGAGCTCACAAACACTCTGTATGGAGTTCAGAGCTACACACCAATGGTCTGGAAAACATGAAAGCTGAGAACTTGAGGCTCCAGCAGGACCCAGCTGGCCAGTGACTGCTCTGTCTCTGTTGCAGGTGCCTGTCGTGTGTGGAGAGCCCTTACCGCTGCCACTGGTGCAAGTACCGCCACGTCTGCACCCACGACCCCAGCTCCTGCTCCTTCCAGGAGGGACGAGTCAAGATGCCCGAGGTAGGCAGGGGCACAGGGAGGGTGCCACACCTCTGGAATGCTCAGGGCTGATGTCACCGTGTCAGTCCAGACAGCTTTTTCCACCTCCAGGCCCACCCTTTCCCTCCTCTGCTCGCCCTCCCCTTTCCCTCTGCAGGGATCTCCTCTCCCCCCTGCTCTGCCAGACCCCCAGGGATGTGATCCCTCCCTCCTGCACACCACAGGGATTGTGTGACATTGGAAAGTCGTCACAAACTCCCAGCACCAAAGGTCTGGGAGGGATGGGAAACACTGCTCCTGCATCTCCTCTGGGGGAGAAGGACGTTACCTACCCCAGGCTGCTGACACCTGGGGAGCATTTAGGGCTTTGGCCACGGGGTCAGTAGATCCCAGCTGTGTTTGGAACACCTGTGGGGCTTTGTGGGTTTGGTGCCTGATGGCAAAGGCATCCAGCTGCCCCCGGATTGCCACTGGCTGAGCTGAACTGGAGCTTGGGTGGTAATACAGAGCTGCAAATGCTGCCTGGCTGGTGTTGTAACCAAGGAGCCCTTGCAGGCAAGGAGAATGCAAATAGGAAGCCACTTAATTCCTTCCTGGTCCCACATGTAGTGTCTTTATGCTCCTGTGACATTTCCATTCCCTCCCACCCCTTCTGTAAATGCTGGTTGAGCTGTCACATTTGTGCTGGTTGAGATGTCCCACACCCAATGTCCTGACCTGCTCTGGCAGGGAGAAAACCCATAAATACTCATGAGTTCTCCATCTACCAGGATTCAGGATTTTCTGTAAAACTACTGGAAAATGTGCTGAGGAGCTGGAGGGTTTGATGGCGTGACCTTGCTGGTGAAGGGGTGAGGGAAGGCAGCCCAGGGTGACTCCAAAGCCTTGTCACACTTTGGCCAGCCCTGCTGGCCACAGGTTTCTGTCCCTTCCACTCCAGGCACTGTGGGAACCTCATTTTCTTGCTGAGTGGGATCCCCTGGGACACTTTGTCTCAGTTTACCTCTGTGCAATGTCACCACCACCACCCCTGCCCTCCTCTGGTGTGCCTCAGGTACCAAG
>WAAE01008354.1:50255-76808 GCA_013400495.1 Nicator chloris
CCTCTCCGAACCTCTCCGAACCTCTCCGAACCTCTCCGAACCTCTCCGAACCTCTCCTCTCCTCTCCTCTCCTCTCCCTACAAACCTCCATGGATCTCCTGATCCATCAGAAAGGAGATCATGAGAATTATCCCAGTTTCTTAAGGAAGGGACAGGGGATGGCACAGCCACTGCTCTTTACTTTATCCTCTCCAAGGTGATGCTCTGCAGAACTGGGGAAGAGGCAGGAATTCATCAAACTCTGCCTGTTTTCAGCTTTATCACCTCTCTCCTAGTCCTGTTTCTGAAAGATGTCCTCTTCAGGAGACAGCTCCATCCTGGGGGGGCTGTTTTCATCAGCAGAGTTTGCTTTTCCTCTCTTCTACCCCCTTTAACAGAGAATTCCCTGCTAAGCTTTGTGAACTCCCTCTCTGATCTTGTAAAAGTGAGATTTTCATGGCAGCAGGAAGAGGCACAAACCTGACCTTGGCAAATCACAGCTGATCTACAAGGCAATGACAGCACCATGCAACACACGGATGTTGCACTGGTCATTGCTAATGGGGGCTGCAGCATTTTTTTGCCTTCTCTGGGCACAAATGGGATCTCATTCCCCTGGAGTACAACACTTGGAATAATCTGCTAAGCTCAGGAGCTGGTTTTGCTGTCTGCTCCACAGAGGAAGGAATGGAATGAAAAAACCTGCAAGGATAGAGGCCTTGCCACCCCTGAAACTTTCAGAGCTTGCTTTGTGCCTGGCAGTGTGAGAAATGCCCTGCAGCTTCAGGGTCCTTCTCGTTTCCTCAGTGTGTTTGTGGCTCTCAAGGGCTGGATGGCATCACAAGTGCACTCTGACAAACAGATTTACAATCACTCTGTGGCCAGAAAGGTTTGGGTTTTTTTATGTTTTTGGGTTTTTTTTTTGTCAAATGGCACTTTGAACAAATGTCTCTCTCCCACGCTTCTCTTGAAAAGCCATCTTCTCGCCGACCCACGGCTCTCAATGAAACTCCCACTGCCTATTTTTTACTGTCACCTGTAATTCCATCATTTTCTGTCCTGTGCACTTGTCTACTTGTTGAGTGGGTTCTCTGGACAGCAGAAACCACTCAGTACCTGGAAGAAGCCAAGCCTGGTTCCTCTTTGCCAACAGAGACCTTCACCTGGTTCCTGGTGATGCAACGTGACTCACAGGGTTGACAAGACCCAGGTCTGTTCCCACCTTCAGCAGGGCTCAAAATGCACCCTCACCTTGAGTGGCTCTATTTTCCCTGGCCTCTCATATCCATTCTCCTTTCAGTCCTTTCCTCTTGCCAGCATGTGGAGCCCTGGAGGATGAGGAGAGGGAAGGCTTTGCCTCCACCAAGGCATGAGTACGTGCTAAGCTGGTGAATCTTGAGGGGGTGCTGGTGGGAAGCCCAGGGTGGTTGGACCATCCCATTTGCTGTCTCTCCACGAGTTTGTTGAGCAGATTGTCAGGCATCTTCCCAAAACAAATATTGGTGTTGCTCTGTCACACGGACCCGTGCCAGAAACCCCTTCCCTCTGGAGTCATCAGTGCTGGCACACCAAACCTTCCCCCTCTCCCTCACTGTGGCCTTCACCTCCTCTTGTTACACCCACCCTCAGGTGATTTGCTTTCTCTGTTTACCTGTACCACATCCTGCCATCCTGTGGGAAGAGCCCTCCCACTCTCCAGAAGGCCTGGGCTGCAAATGGGCTCATTGGGCTGGCACCCCTCAGCCCTGGGCCAGTCTGGAGTGCTCTGAAGGGAAGGTTGTGCCCTTCTGTCCTCCTGGCTCCATCATTTCCTCACAAGGTTCTGGAGTCCCACAGGCTCAGCCTTTCATTTAGGGCTCATTCATGTTGTCTGAGAGGATCTTGGGCTTTTTGCTTGTATTTCCTTGTGGTGTGAGTTGCTGATTAGTGCAGGATGCTGGATGGATGTGAGACTGATCCAGAGGGACAGCAGGAAGGCTTTGGCTGCGACCCTCATTGTCCAGAAAATGCTGCTGCCTGCCATCCAAGGGCAGCCTTTGAATTGCCTCGTGGGTGGCTGGGAATGGCAGAACAACCAGGGGTGCAGAAAGGACAGAAAATGCCTGTTCCCTCACCACCAACACCGAGATAGGACTTTCCTACCTGCCACTTGTCAGGTGAATCAGTTCTGTCTGTAACAGATCTGGATCAGCCACTCTGGGAGCCTTGGGAAAGCCCATGTCTGCTCCAGTGAAGAGCTCCAGCTTAGTCACAGAGCAAGAGTATTTATGGTTATGGCACTGATCTTAATCACAGAGGGTTCATCATGTGCCTGGATGATTTGTGGAAAAAATACTTCACCTTGGCACGTAATTTCCCTTTACAGCAGGTTTTTGAAAGCCAGGCCCACTTGTTTGAAATATACTGAGTGACTTCTTGCTTTAGAAAGGGGACCTGATATTATTGTTATTGAGGCAGGAGGGGGAAAAAAAGGACATTTTAATGCTGGAGTGGATTGTAGTTGCTGCTGTTGTTATTTTTCCCCAAGGGATGATGGCAAAAGTGGAGGGAATTAGTCTCAGAGATAGAAAGGAGTGGACTTTTTTTTTTTGGTCTCTGCTTTTGACATCTACTGCTGACCAGAGTTAGAGTAGAGGCTCAGAGTCTGAGCACAAACCATTGCATTGCAGATTCCCACTCTGAAATCAACCCTTACCTGACACAATCCCCAAGGAAGAGAGCTCAGCCACGTCCTTCTCTAAATGGGCAAGACAGTCAACAAGAACTGGGGGGAAACTGAGGCAAGAGGTGTCAAACAATGGATCTGAGGGTCTCCAGTGTGACAGGGGCTGTAGACACAGCACCAGTCTCCTGATATCAGTTACCCAATGCTGATTGCCTCAGTCTTGTCTCCATTCAGATCTGCTCTGATCCAGGGAGTAGTTTTCATGTCAGTGTTTCTGTACAAGGAAGGGATGCTGGGATAGCCTGCTTGAGTTGATGGGATAAAGGAATAAATGTTTTATTTGTGCCTTTTACTCTAAGATGAACATTATCTTGTTCCAGGCCTTGCAAGGATTTCAGCTTTGTGTAGGGAAAAAAGAAGGGGGAAAACGACACAAGCCAAAAGCAAGCCTAGATAACAGATCTGTTATTCACCAGGTTTAACAGATGCATAATCATTTAATTACCTTGAAGGAGGTTTTCATCTTGCCCTGCTCAGCCGACACGTGCGTGCGTGTGTTTTTCTTCCTCCCCCAAACAAGCCTTTCATTAAAAGGGTTTTCATCTGCTGCCTAAAAAGGGAAGAGAAGAAAAGATCTCGCACCGAGGTGTTTTATGTCGAGTTGTAGGTGCTAATGACAGCAAAGCCCACATGAAAGGAACAACTGCTTCAAACATTCGTTTGTCAGGAGCGATGGGGAGCCCTGTGAGCCGCGTGCTGGCGGGAGGCTGCCGAGGAGCAGAGCACGGCTGTGCTCCTGCCTTGTGCCAAACCAAGGGCTGTCCCGGTGGCCTCCATCACCAGTGCACTGGTTTAGCTCTGCCTGGCTGCTGGTCCTTCCTGGGAAGGTGTTTGTTGGGAAATGGGGTGGAAGGAAGGGGGGGAAAAGAAGGTGGAGGGGGATGATGCCTGAACTGACAGGCATCTAAGAGGCATTTGGATAAAGTCCTTAATAAAGTCCTGTTAGTCCTGAAGTGGCCAGGAGGTTGAGCAGGATGGTGGTTGTAGGTCCCTTTGAAGTGAAAATACAATATTTGATTCCATTCTACTCTACCAGGCCCCTTTGAACTGAAAACTATTCTATTCTATTCTATTCTATTCTATTCTATTCTATTCTATTCTATTCTATTCTATTCNATCCCATCCCATCCCATCCCATCCCATCCCATCCCATCCCATCCCATCTCATCCCAATTTCTTTGTGTCAATGTCCACCTCTCCTCACCATGGACTTTGTAGTAATCTCAGCCATGCCTTCCCCATCCTGCTGCTCCCTCTCAGACTCGAAGAGGACTTTGCCCCAAGGTCTCCAAAACCCAGACAGGTTTCCAGGCCCTCCAAATGTCCTGATTTGTCCTCTTTTCAAGGTGCAGAGGGAGGTCACGGCACCCACCTGCTCCCCAAATGCACCCCAGTGAACTGGGTGGCTGCACTGGGGAGGGCACAGAGGACCTGCTGGGCCATCGGGTGACCGTGGCCAACTCTTTGCTCCCTTGCATCAAAAACCCTTCTGGTGATGCATCTTCAGCTGTTGCTGTGGCAACTGCTCGGTTTTCATCCCTCTCCTCTTTCCAGCTTCACTTAACCCATCTAGAGAGGCGACTGCTGGAAGCCTCAGCACGGGGAGAGGACAAAACCCATCCCTGCTCAAATGAATGCACCTCTCCCTTCCCAGGGGCTGCAGTGACAGCTCCAGCGAGGCCAATCCCACAGCTCCAAACCCTTTCCTGGCTTGTCAATTCTCCCTTCATTGTCCTGGCACCTGTCTGTCACTAAGGGGAAGGTGTGAGGTGGAGTTTCTATGGCAACTGCAGGCAGCTTGCTGGGCAAGGCAGGGGCATCCTGCAGGTAGGATCTGCACACATTCCGTGGCACCTGCAGCACAGGGGGTTGGTGTTTAGCAGCTGTTTCACTCTTGGAAGGGTTTCCAAGCATGTGTGGTGGAGTTCAGCCTGCTCTGCATCATGTCCAGGGAAGGCAGGGGTGATCCAAGAGGAGGCTGCAGCTGATGGTTTGGATCCAGCTGTGCCTTGGGACTCCTGGTGGTTTGGCATTTCAGGCTGTGGCATTTCAGCCCCCATCCATCATTACTGCACTTTCCCAGAAAAGGAGATGTGCCCTGTAGTGGGTACATCCTCTTCAGATAATGATGAGAGGAAATTAAACACAGAAATTGGAGGCTGGACAAAAAGCTCCCCCTTGTTCAGGGAGCCTTGTTAGAGCATGAAAATGCTGCTCAGAGCCACAGGTTTGATTTCAGCAGATGAGAGTTGTATTTCTGACTCTGAGTTGGCTTGGACACGTTCACCTTTCCATGCCCCTGACTCCCTCACACCTCCTGATTGGGGTAAGCACTTCCAGTTAATAGGTGCTTGTACCATGCTTAGTTCCTGGAGCTGTGATCTCACAGTGGGGGCTGCTCATGAGAAGCCTTTGAGCATGTACAAACAAATTAGATAATTTGCTGCTGTTTGCCAGTCACAGTGACTTGCTCTGAGGTGAAGAAGAAGAGTGTGAAGAGGCTTCTTCTGGGGTTTTTTTTGGGTATCTTTTGCCATCTCTGAGCCTTTCTGCCCTGCAGTCACCCAGCTGGCAGGGGAAAAGGCTGGTAACTGGTTCCATTTCTGCAGTAACTTTCAGCAGGGTTTCAGAGATTTACTAAATCATAGAATCGTTTTGGGTTGGAAAGGACCATTAATGTCATCTCATTGCAACCCCCTGCCATGGGCAGGGACATCTCCCACTGTCCCAGGGTGCTCCAAGCCCTGTCCAACCTGGCCTTGGACACTTCCAGGGATCCAGGGGCAGCCACAGCTTCTCTGGTCAACCTGTGCCAGAGCCTCCCCACCCACAGAATAAACAATTTCTTCTTAATATTTATCTCATCTATCTAATATCGAATCTATTTCTGATAATTACGGTGGTGGATCTTCAGGAAATCTGTCCTGGCGCACAACAGCTCCATCCTTTGTCCCCTCGCTGAGACCTCCAACCAAACCCCCACAGAAACTGAGAAATGATGGGAAAAGCCTTTTCTGGGAGCAGTGCATCCCACCTCAATGCACATCTTGTTTTCTTAGAGCTCAGCCTCACCTTGTGAGTGACTAATCAAGGACCTGCTCATGTGATTTCGAGGAGCAACTCAGGGAGCTTGGTGGGATGAGAGATACAAGAAACATCTGACACTCAGAACTGTGTCCCTGCTGTTTTTCATAACAGTTGGGCTGCTCATCTTTGTCATGCAGGATTATCTATCCCACAGGACAGAGTGATCTCAGAATGCAGCAGGGTAATGTTCATCTGTCCCCGCCAACACAGCATCCTGGAAAAAACACCGGGAAGAGCTTATGTTGTTGTGAAAGCCTAGCTCAGTGCAGTGCTATTGTAATGCCTCAAGTGGCTGCAGGGTTTTCTGGCTCTCTGGATATCTGTCAGGACTGCTGGGATCCCTGTGGCACCCCACAGTCTGAGGGAGGGAGGACAATTCCCCATTTACACGGTCCAGGGTGATGGCTTGGAAGCCGAAAGAATTTGCTTTTCTCCATTGGAGCTGCACTCACTGCCTTGGGGCCTGGCCAAGGAGAAACATTCTCAGGATGTTGAGGCTGCAGATAAGAGGTGAGGCTGGAATGTGTGTCCTGCCTCACTTGGGGCATCTCCAGGAGCCCACACCCTCCTTCCCTGCCTGGTCTTTGAGCATGAGTCCATTTGCTTTGGCTGGGGTGTTGTCTCATGCTGCTGTGGATCTCAGGGAGGGAGAAGATGATAAGAGCTGTGATATCGTGGTCCTGACCTTCCCACTGTGGGAGCCAAACTGTGATGGCTCCCTGGGCTTCCGTCCTGGTTTCCAAAGGAAGTGAGTTTGCATCAACGTGACCTCTGTGCCACCTCCAGCCCGCCTGTTCTCTGCCTCCTCCATTCACTTCCATGAACTCACTGACCATTCTTGGCCTCGTTGGGCCAAAGTCTGGAGCTCTCAAAGTTCCAGAGAGTCTGGAGTTTTCAGGTTCCTACTGACTCTGTAAAAAGGCACAGCTTTAGAGCAGAAATAGACTTTCAGTCTTCTTAGGAAGAAAGTGCTACAGCTTGGGCTCAACCCTCGTTAGACCCCAGAAATCCCCATGGGAGAGTGTTGGCAAGGGAATGCCTCCCACTTCTGGATAATGTCCCTCATGTGTGCCAAACCCATTTCTTGGCACTGGTTAATAAGGAACGTTGTTGGGGAGTGACAGGTCAATGTCATTATCACAGAGTCAGAGTGATTTGGGTTGGAAGGGACCTTCAAAATCATCCAATTGCAACCCCTCTGCCGCGGGCAGGAACATACATGGAAGTTCTTGTGAACTTCTGATAGAACTCCTTCTAGAAGGACAGAAGGCTGGCTGGGAAGGGTGCAGATTTATATAGGCATAATTAGAGGAGGAATTAATTACTGTTTCATGAGCTGCCTGTGCTCTGCTCCGTGCCTTCCATGGCTTTGCCCAATCCAGTTTTCCTGTGCGAGCTGTTTGGAAGACGTCTCTTACTTAACCAGGGTTTTCCTTTAACAAAAGACAGATTGACCAAGTAAATACATGGTTTTCTTGTCTCTTGCACACACACCATCTTCCTTGATGCACATATTAATATTATTTATGATTTCCAAGCTCAGGAAGCATCAGGACTGAGGCTGCTCACATGTCCCCAGCAGCCACTTTCCAGCGAGCAGATGGACCTCATGACAAAACCATCGACTATTTTTGTCACCAGTCCACTCCCCTAATCCAGTGACCAGAAGGCTCCTGCTCTCTGGATCATTACTTCCCCTTCTGAGAGTGTGTCAAGGCAGCAAAGGGCTGAAAGAAAGCTAATGTTGTGTCTCTATTTAAAAGGGATAAATGTGGCGCTTGGATAATTATGGCAGCCTGACCTTGATCCTCGTGAAATAATGGACCAGCTAAGAAAGACTCTATTAATAAAGAATTAAAGGAGGGTAAAATCATTAATGTTCATCAGCAGTGATGTGTGGACTGACTTCAGAGGCAGAGCAGTCCTGGGTTAGGATCAAGCTCTCAACAGACCTGGGTCATTTCCCAGCGTGGCCTTGGGGGAATCACTTTGCTCCCAATCACCAGGAGTGGGCAGTGAGCCATGGCAGGGGAGGTTGGTTATCTTCATTTAGATCCTGCTTTTGAGCAGCCACTCTCTGGTGATCAGCATCACTCATCACTCCCCAGCCTTCACAACACCAAGGCCAAGCACCCAGGGCAGCTGAGCTGATGATCTCCTGTCCATCAGTGAGGAGGCTCTGGACGAGATGTCCCAGAGAAACTTGGGATGTCCCATCCCTGGAAGGGTTCAAGGCCAGGTGGAAGCACCTGGTCTAGTGGAAGGTGTCCCTGCCCGTGGCAGGGGGTGGAACGAGATGATCTTTAATGTCCCTTCCAGCCCAGCCCATTTTATGATCTGCTGGTCTCCCTCCAGCTGTGCTATCTGTGCCCTAATCTGTGCAAGCCACCACTGAAGTGTGCAGCTGCCAGAGTGCACAGAGCTAAAACAGGGCCAAATCTCTTCCCTAGCCTGGCCACCAGCCTGCAGGCCAACCACTCTTTGCCAGGCACCAGAACCCCTTGCAATGCCTGACAAAAGAGAGCTGGAATTTGCTCCTCAGAGCGTGGAAGACTCTTAACTAGAAAGGAGCCACCAGAAGTGACAGAGATGCAAGGACTCAATTATTCCTTTGTTGTCTCTGCAGATGTTTACACTTCCCATCAATCCTGTTGCTTTCTCCTCATCAGCTGCCTTTAAAGCTCGGAGCATTTTCCTCATGTATTATTACTTTTGCTGTGCCAATAAATAAGCACACCATCAATCAAACTAACAACACTGTAAACTTAGGAAGTGCAGATAAAATATATGGTGCATTAAAAAATTCTTTGGCCGGGTGAGCTTTTTTTCGGAGCTGGTTTGATTGCTGCTGGTGCCGATGTAAATTTGGGGGAAGTATATCCAGAAATTTATGGAGCTTGGATTCCTGCCTACAAGGCATTGACCTGATTCCACTTTATAACATAATAACGTTCCCCAGCACTGTTTGTGTAAATTTTAAATATAATTTTTACGACGCTAAGAATTAGTGGTGTAATAATGTAAACACAGCGTGGACTGTAACTCACCCCTTCTTGTCCTGCACTGGGGATGGAGAGCTCCTTGCTGCTTCCTTCTCCAGATTATCCAGGACCTGGGAAGCTGTGCAGGAGTTTAAAAGGAACCAGCTTGGCAGCCCTGGAGCCCTGGGTTTGCAGCAGCACAGGGTGGTGACCCCGTGTGACTGTGCAGAGGTGTGAGAGACAACTTCAGGAAACGAATTCCAGGCAGTCCCTGCTGCCTCTCATTTGTAAACTTGCTTTTTTCCTACGTTTTATCCAGGTGAAATGTGATTTCTCCAAAGTCAATGAAAGGTTAGGGGTTTTTTGCCTCTCTTTTGCCTGTTTTCCCTCTCCTTTTCCTCATCCTTTGCCTTGCTTTTCTTTCTCTTTCTTTGGTCTGTTTTTGTTTTGATTTTTTTTTTTTTTCAATCTAGTTGAATTTACAGAGCATCCAGATGCTGTGGTCTAGATATCTTTACAAAAACCTAGTCCCTGCCTCTCAACTCTTACCCTCTTGACTTGATTACAGCAGAGTGGGCGGGTGACAAAGCCAGAGGGAACACAGAGAAAACAGAACATTGCAGCTCGGCAGAGCAGACGAACAAAAGATGTATTTATTTACGTAATATCTGAGTAAAAACCATTCTGAGTTCCTTTTCTTATGGGGTCCCAGAAGGCCTGAGTGAGTCAATCTTGGTCACCACTGAGATTCACTGTATGGTCATTTTTTTTTTTCCAGACAAGATGCCTTGGATAAGGCACAAAGATTGTTGCTGGATGAGGGACACTGAAAGGAAAGTCTTAAATAAACCCAGTGAAGCTGAGGATAAAGAAATGGCTTTTAATGGCAGAAGAAAAGAGGAACTGGATGCTTTGGGAAATGAAGGAATAAATGCTGGAATGAAGTAATGAAGGAGCAATGAAGGAATTAGTGGTCTGTTCCTGAATGGAGGTGAAAAAGAGCACTCCTGCTCTTCTGGTGCATGGAGGGTGAAAATCCATTGCCAGGGGTTGAGTTTGTCTGGCCAGTGGTGCCCCAATGCCCTCAGCATTAGGTGGGATTTAGTTTCCTGCCATAGAAAGTGGAGATCCAGCCAATGCTGGGATCATGAGGGAGGAGGATGAAGGAAAAGTTGGAAAGGTTCCCTCCCCTGAATGCTCTGGCTGACAGGAGATGCACAAGTGGAGAGGAGTGAACCAGTGCAAGGTGGGGGCTGTTGATAGGCGGGGGGTTCATTGTATCAAACCTTCACGTTCCCTGTTCCCATCTGGGATGCCTGACATTCAAGGTGGATAAATCTTTTCTACTGGAAACTGGAAAACGCTTTGACGACCCTTTGGATCATAACCCTGGCCAAAAGCAGTAACAGAGAGTGAAACTGTGCAACACAAGGTTGGAAGAAACCCTGTGCAGTATCACAAGGCTGTGAAACATCTCGACACGCCTTTCCCTAGGAGAGGAACTCGGGGCATTTGATCAGTCTCCAGGTTATACTGGCAAACAGCAGAGTGAAACCTCCATGAAATCCTAACTCTGGATGTATGAAGCACCATAAAAGAACCAAACTAATTAGTTCAGGGCTAAGACCACACGGCCTCAGAGAGGCCTCCTCGTTCTCTTTAGCAGCATCCTCAGGATGGCTCTCACTGGAGACCAGCTTGGGCTCAGCTCTGATGAAGCCCATAACACACATGTGAGAGAAAAGGTCCTCGTATTTCTGAGACTTTATTATTCCTGCAAGCTACAACAAAACACATTTGCAGGAGCTCTGTGAGGAGTTATAAATACAGAAAAATAAACTACCATCGACCCAATGAGTACAACCCATTTTGTGCAGTGTTTTCGCTGCAAAAGCTCTCTGACTTGGTAATTGGCAAAATTTTGGTGATGTGAGGTGTGCATTGCTGCTGATATCAGTAATTGGCAAGGGTGGAGGATATTATTTTAAATGGACTGACTCATTTGATAGCATTCAAGGGCTGGAATGAAGCTACACACACAAAGTGAATCAACAATGATTCTCTGGATTGTGAACCAGCTCCCTTTAGAGTCAGGAAAAAGATTTAATTTATTACGTATCAAAGGCAAAAAAGGATGGGATTGTGCCCATCCTTGGTGCAGTTGTTGGCAGTCTACGATTTTATTTCCCCTACATCCTGTGAAAACTGTATTTTTCCAACCTAGGTGATGTCCACAGCAAAGGAGAAGGGTGAAGAGAAAGTGTCTCCACTGCAAAATGTCCAAAACAACTCTTTCACAGAGCCTTCTTCTTGGGTCTGCTCTGGTCAGCTTGATGTTTTCCCCTCAAAAATGCAAACCTGGCCAGGCACCCAAAGCTTGACACAGGCTGCAAAATGACTTCTGTGTTTGAATCTGAACCCAGAGCCTGGCCCAAGCTCTGAGGTTTTATGCCGTACATCACCCAATGAAATTGCCTTTTCCCCTCCCCGTTTCAATTAGAAAGAACATTAGGTCAATCAGATAAAGCCACATTGGGAGGATTTCCTCTTTATGGCGCTTGCCTCTTCAATTATCTATAATGAACTTCCTCACAGCACTGCGAAGCTTTTTATATGCAAACGAACCCTGTTTTGGGGCTGCCTCAATCACGGCTTGTTAATGAACTTGAAACAAGTGTTATCGGAGAGGTTACAGCACCAGCGGTGGAGGGGGACGGGATAAAGGCACACAAGAAAGGCCGGGCTGAAGAGCTGGGATTGGGCTGCAGGTAGCAGAGTGGACTATCTCCAGCCTCCATCCCCCAGCCCCCAGCAGAGGCTTTTCTCTGTGACAGACATGGAGTGAAATGCCCGCTCCTGGGAAACGGCTGCTCGGCGGCAGATAGGGCTGTGCCACCCTCCTGCCCCACGGGTTCCCTCTGCCAGTGCATCCCTCTCTCAGCTCCTGGAGTGGGGCAGAAAAAAAACAACAAAAGCCGTGGAGAAACTGCTGCCAGTGTCTTTTCTTGTGCCAGGAGAAAGAGAGGGAGCTGAGGCAGAGGCCCCAGGACACGTTGGGCAGGTGATGGGGAAGGGTCAGGGGTGTTGAAGCCATAAGGTCCCAAATGATGTTTGCATGTGGCATCTGCTGGTGGGATCAGTAGTGAAAACTCTTTAATGTAGCCTAGATCACCTCCTTCTTCTGCCCTTTGGGGGTTTTATTGGTCTTAAATCAGCCAGAATTATAGATTATGCCTCACTTTCTTGTGCTGAGCAGCTGCAGGAAGCCTTAATGCTGGTGTACCATGGTATGGTAGAACCATTGAACACGAGCTGGGGAAGACTTTCCAGATGGTCAAGCCTTGCTCTTTCATCAAGACAAATGCTTCTGTGACACTTTACCCGTTGTGTTTCAGCATTAGGAGTTCCCTGGAGAGGTTTCCTCACAGAACAGAGCAGCAGCCAGGACAGGGAGCGCTGGGGCAGGGTGTAGCTCCTCAGTCCCCCAAGAGTTCAGAGTGTGGCAGTGATAAAGGTCATCCCTGCATTGCAGTACCCCAGGAGTTTTCCACCTCCAGCCCTTCCACCTTCCAGCCAGGTTAATGGGATGGCTTATTAAGCCTTGGCAGCACACATCAAGCCAGGCCTTGTGCCAGATTAGCTCAGACAAAGAACTACTGGGTCCAAGGAGGTCCAGCTCCACCCAGCTCCAGTGGCTGTGCTTGCCTGTCCTGGATCTGGTGCCAGCCTGGGCAAGGCCACTTGAAGCCCATCAGTGGCTCTCAGTTACTTCCACCATGAGCATCACCCTGTAAGTGCAGATGAAAAATCATCTCTCAGAGTCCTCAGTCTGGAACCCCCTTAGGACAGACCCTTAAATCCTCTTTGGGACTGGGGAAGGTTCTGGACTTCACTGCAGGGATGCATTGCATGGTTACTGGATTTTTTTTCCCTGCCCCTGGCCAGGGATGAGCTCACATCCTCCATGTGATGACTGTTGGCTCTTGTAATTCTGTTTTTGGTTGGTGTAACTACAGATGTTACACGTCTAATCACTTTCTTTATCTCCCTAAGCTATTTGCTTCAGTAAGATACTCCCACCATCTGCTCTAACAGGATCCCAGGCTCTCAATGAGCCATAAATTCCACTTTTGAACCCTTCAGTCCCTTTCCTTGCTTTTCTACCTCAAATCAGTCATTTTCCTCTTGCCCACACCTACAGTCCCCTGTCTCTGCTGGCACCACTGGACCTGGCTTTAACTTTGGGCAGGACAGGCAAAGGCTGCAGTGATTTCCTGAAGAGCTGATATCACCCCAGAATCCATGAAAGGGACACCTTGCAGTTGTCTGACTGTGCTGTGAAGAAGCAGAGCATGGCCACTCTAACTAATTAAGCTGTGCTAATTAATGGCACTTTTAATGCAGCCACCTGGGAGGCAGCTTTGGGTGCCCAGAGCTCCCCTGTGCAAGGCACACATGCAGAGGCATCACATTAGCAACATCCACTTGCCATTTCTCCTTTTGTGAGCCAGTGGAAAGCTTTTCCAAGGGGCCTCCATGCTTTTTGTGACAGTTGTTTCTTGGCAGCTGGGTCTAGATCTCTGTCATGAATGTTTTGTCCTCTCCTGAGCCAAAATAAACTCTCCTTTTAACAACCCTGGCTCCATGGGTTCCAACAGGTCTTGCCTTTTGTACAGCCGTGTGCTGGCTGTTGGGAAGCGAGGAACTGTGCTCGGATTTTTGCTTTATTCACTTTTATCATGGCATTGTGGCTGGGCTAAGTCTGTGGAGGGAACACGATTGCTTTGCCATTACCTGAACAAATGGAGCAGGCATTAAAAGGCACCAGAGATGCTTTCCCTGGGTCCTGGAGGCTGAAATAAGCCAGGGAGATAGGAAAGGACGGCCTGTGAAAGCAATCCCTCCTCACCTGTTTATCTGAGCCTTCCCAGGAATGCTCCTTGAATAGCTCTGCAACAAACCAAGGCCCAGGGAGCTGCAAGAAGGGTTCGTACTCAGGCGAGCTGAGAAGGCTGGGAAGCCCCACGGGGCTCTCCCTGAGGCTGGGAAACCCAGGCGCTGACTCGGTGAGTTGTCTGCTCTCTCCCCAGGACTGTCCCCAGCTGCTGCAGGCCGAGAAGATCCTGGTGCCCGTGGAGGTGATCAAACCCATCACGCTGAAGGCCAAGAACCTGCCCCAGCCGCAGTCGGGCCAGCGGGGCTACGAGTGCATCCTCAGCATCCAGGGCAGCGAGCAGAGGGTGCCAGCCTTGAGGTTCAACAGCTCCAGCGTGCAGTGCCAGAACACCTCGGTGAGCAGGGGGACGCAGAGGGACACACGTGCCCACAGCACTGTCCCCAGGGGTCTGGGGTGGTGCCACTTGCCTGATTGAGGGTGCTGGAGTCATTTGGTCTGGAGGAAAGAGGCTGAAGGGAGACTGTATTGCTCTCCAGGACCACCTGGAGGTTGTGGTGAGGTGGGGGTTGTGGTATCGTTCTCTCGATGGTCAGATGATATACTTCAGGAGATGGGGGTTGCTCATGGAACACGTGCTTTATTCTCAGGGGTCGTGGGTGCCAGCGTTTGCCATCAGTTGCCAGCCCAGCTGCTGGCGTGGTTCCAAGAGGGTTCCAAGAGAGCAAATTTCCTGTTACAGTCTATTTTATCCCATTCTGTGTTGAATATTCTATTTACAGTGACCAACTGGTGTGAGACACAAATCCTATAGAATTTACATACAGCCTGTGAGAACTGCTAGATTTGAATAAGACACTACCTCCTTATGCTAATTTCTATAATCCCTTCTTCCTGCTATCCTGCAGACCCTTTTTCTGCCTGGTCACTGGTATTGCTCAATATCCTGTCCCCTGGACTGGCATCCCTTCCCATATCAAAAGTGACCGTCATTTCTACCTCACTCACTGGCCCAATGTTCTCTGAACCTACTGCTAAACAATCATATTTATAAGGTTTCCCTGTATCACCTTCCCCAACAGGGGGTCTGGCTTTTCTCCCCGGCAACCAGGGCAGGACAAGGGAAATGGCCTCAAGCTGTGCCAGGGGAGGTTCAGGTTGGATATTAAGAGCAATTTCTTCACTGGAAGAGTGGTTAAACATTGAAATAGGGTGAAGGCGGTGGTGGAGTCACCATTCCTGGAGGTGTTCAGAGGAGGTGTAGACATGGCACATCACAATATGGCTTAGTGAGCACAGGGAGGTTCAGTCAAAGACTGGACTTGATGATCTTGGAGATCTTTTCCAGCTTTCATGATTCTGTGGTTCCAAACACAGTCAGGAAAAGTTTGGCTGCCAGCTGGAGATTGCCCTTTTTTCTCCTTGGACTGGCTGGTGCCATCACTCAGTTGTTGCTTCTGCCCCTGGATCCCATCCTCGGGCTGGGCTGGAGCACCTCAGCCGTGACCCACAGGAAATAACATCAGCTTAACCTGCTCATATCCCCCCAGCCCCACAAAAAGGGCTTCCAGTGGGACAGGCGTTAATGTCAAGGTGACAGTGAAGGTCATTTTGGGGGAGTTTGATGATAAAACCCCATATAAACAGTCTGACACGGGCCAGCATGCAATGGGCCAGAAAAAGGGTGAGAACACAGAGCCCCAGAAATGGTTGGGTTGCAAGGGCCCTTGAAGATCATCCAGTTCTGACCCCCTGCATGGGCAGGGACACCTTGCACTACACCAGGTTGCTCCAAATCCCATCCAACCCGGCCTTAGGCTGAGTCAAACCATCCTTCAGCCCTCACGTGCCCTTGGAGGAGTCTCTCTGTCTCTGCCCACCTCCACTTCCCCACCTGGAGTGCAGGACCTGTGACTCTCCTTGCAAGGAGCCTGTGTGAGTGATGACAGTGCTGTCACTGCAGCAATGTGGCTTTTGGGGACAAACCCAGGCACCTGCCAGCAGCCAGGAGCTGTGCCCATGTGCAGTGGAGGTCTCTGCTTCTCCAGAGGCTTCTCCACAAGACCCATGTCTCCAGGATATGCATTGAGTAATTATTATTGCTGCTACTGTGAGATGATTTATTAGTCAAAGAGCTAATTACAGGCTTTAGCCACCTCACTGCAGCTCTGCCACTCCACGCTGGGCAGTGCTTGTCACTACATATTCTGCTGCATTAAGCAGGGCTGAAGATTACAGGCACTTCACACGTTTTACATCTGTTGCAAACCAGAAACTTTCCAACCGATGCTCTTTTATTTGTGTTTTTATTTTGTCTCCCTCCCTCCCATCTCTCCCTGATTTTCATTACTGGTTAATGACCTGTGAGCACTCGGGTTTGAGGTTAAAAATGGACGGACTGGGAAGTTAAGGAGGTATGCACAGTTTCTTTAAGGTATTATTTTTAAATGGTGGAAACTAAGGGGGAGTTGTATGGTTGTGGGCAGAGATTACATCTGTCCAAAGAGTCTTAGCAGGCAAGACAGACCTTTAATGACCCTTTAGAGTCACGAATTCTCTGGCATTAAGCATGAATTATCTCAGGATGGTTTTAAGCATAGCTGGGCTGAGCAGGGAAGTAACTTCAGCCAGCCTCAGCATCCCACTTTGCAGGACCCAATAAAAGACTGGCTTTGACAGGTAATGGTGGTTATTCCCACACTGCCTGCATGCTCCAAGGAGTTGCCAGTGCCTGGGACTGGACAAGTGGGGTTTGATGAGTCCCCAGAGGGATTTGCTCATAGGATGCCTGAGTGCTGTGACAGCACCATTTTGACTTTAATGTCTGTTTCCCTGAGCCAGAACACTCAAGGCCCTGCCAGAGCTGCAGAGGGTGGCAGGGCTGAGCCTCAGGCTCGTGCCAAGGCACTCCATGAGTACCAGTAAGGTACTGCTGAGTGTTGTCTGCAGGATGCTTGTCCTGTGTTTGGTGGTGGCTCAGGTGGATCTCTTCCTTCTCCAGGGCCAGAGGCTCATTTGGGAATGAAGTCAGCTCTTTTCTATCCTGTTTCAGCCTCTTCTCTCCCTCTGCCCTCCCCTTTCCCTCTCCCTCGCTTTCCTCCTTTCTCCTTCTCTTTGCTTCCCTTGTCTTTCCTTTCCTCCCCTTTCCTTCTCTTGTCTTTCCTTTCCACCCCTTTTCTTCCCATTCCTTTTGAAGGAGCTTTGACTCTCTGATTTGAGTTTCTTTTTTCCTTTTTTTTTTTTTTTAACTGAGAAATGTTATATCATTGTTGCTCGGAATTTGCCAGACACTGAGAGAAAGAGATGTGGAAGGGAGAGCCAGACAAAAGAAAGCAACATTCAGAGAGACACAAAAAGGCAGCAGAGAAGCCCTGAGCAGGTGGCAGAGGACACAGACAATAGGGAAGGAGTGCTGGAGATCTGTCTCCACCATGATTATTTCCTTCCCTGCCAGAATTAGCATCCAGGCAGGAGCCACTGCAGCACAATGAGGCTCTGCTCCGGGGGTCACCTGGCTTTGGAAAGAGCTGTCAGAGCCTGTTTGCAAATCGAACCAAGCCCCTCTGACAGAGCTGTTTGGCTCAGCAGAGTTGCTGGAGGAGGCACTGGAGGTAGCACCTGCATTGCAGGCTTGGAGAAGGTCCAGGGGAGGGTGGGAGGATGTGCTGTGATGGTGTGGCCCTGAAGGGATGCTGTCCTGCCAGCAGATCCTCCTGTTGGTGCTGCGTGCTAGACTGAGCAATCAGTCCTGAGCCTCCAGACCTGCCCCCTCCCATCTCACACCAGGCACCCAGGAGTTCAGATTTGCCTCTCGCAGAAAAACTTTGGCAAAACTCAGGGCTTTTCTTACTTTTACACGGGACAGAATCAGGAAAGGAACCTTAACTTTTGCCCTGCATTTCCTGATCCCTAAAGATTTACGCCTGGGATCAGAGGCGGCTTAAACAGCTTTTTCTAAGTGGGTCCAACTTCAGTTAAAGATGCTCTAAGGACACCCAGGTGTGACCAGCCTGTCTGTCAGCAATGTCACATCCAGCACTGATGGTCCCTGGGCGCTCAGCCCAGTCAGGAGCCAGATCTGCCTCTCTCCCTGCCTTTCCCAGAGATATTTCCTTTGATAACAGCAATAAGTCACGGCAGGCAGCACCATTCGGGACAATTACTGTTCTTGTCAAGTGCTTTGAGACTCTCAGCCCTGGGCTTTGTGCTCTGTCACACCACCCAAGGCACGCAATTATCACTCAGAGGGACCCTTCCTGCCTTTCCTTACTGCACTCCTGACAGCTCAGCCAACAGCCTGGACATGGAGCCATGCGAGGGGCTGAAAATAGGGGAGCTAAGGAGACGTATAAATAAGTAAAGATGTCAGCAGGAAGGGCTGAAATTGCTGGATGTATCAGGGCAGAGTGCAATCTTCCCAGTGGGAAGCAGTGGGAGCCCCAGCACTTGCAATCAGCCCCAAATTATCAGCCTTTGGCACGAGGAAGAGGGAGATGGGGAGGGCAGACCCACCTGAGCGTGCCATGATCGGTGCCATTACCTGCTCCAGAGGCTGGTCCCACCTCCTTGCTTGGCTCATGCCCACCCCTGGCCCTGGCACACCCTGGTTCCCATCAGCAAAATCCCTGCTGATGGTTTTGTCTCTCAGCCCTGCCAGCTCTGTGTGCCCTGAAAGCTGAGCTGGTGCAGCTGGAAGCGCAGTGTGGCTTAGGGACAGGAGAGCAAGTCTCTTCTATTTGTCACATCATTGCACTTTAGCAAGAGATACCTGTGGCATTTGACTCCGTGGCATGGCTCACAGTGAAGGGAGTGATAAAAAAAAATAATAAACTCCAATAAAAAGCAGAGCTGAGACAAAAAAATGAGGAGCTATTCACAGAAATCGTGGGAAAACACAGCTGTGGGTGGCCCAAAGACAAGCACAGGGCTGTGAGCTGTAGAATCAGGGATTGGTTTGGGTTGGAAGGGATCTTAAAGATCATCTAGTTCCAAACCTGCCACCAGGAATGTCACCCTTGTGCATCCACTTCTCTTATTATTATTTATCTACATTTAAATGAAAGAGAAACCCCAACAATCACGTGGGGTCTGTTGGCCTGGGTGATGCCCAGTCATAAAAATTCAGTCCCAGCTCTGGGAAGCAAAGGATCCAAGGAAACAAAATGACAGTGAGCAAGAAGTTTTCTGCCTTTTTATGGCTGGAAAATTGCTGCAAAGAAAGATTAAATGATTTCCACAGGATCGTTCAAGGGGTTGGTGGCAGAGCCAGGTACAGGAATCAATCCCTGGATTTGAGCTCTAACCACAAAAGTGGTGTCAGAGAAAACAGACCAACACTAAAATTCTGCTTAAATTCTGCAGAATCTTCCCCACTGTTGGACATGTTTGAGGTACAAAGGGGGAATACCATGAAACCAGTCTGGATTTACCATCCTGAGTGTGCTCAAGCCAAATTACCAAAGGGCAGGATGCTGCAAGTGCTCAAGCACGGGTATGGTTTTACACAAACTGCAGGAGTATCTGATGCTACTGGAGAGTTTAAAAGGCAAAAAAAAGGGATACTTGTGAGTTCCAAACATTGCTCCTGTGAATTACAACGGCTCCTTCTAGCAGCTTTTTGGCATCTCCTGAGGAGAGCCAGTCTGAGTTCCAGGCAGCACAGCCTTTCCTTCTCAGCCGGGTCCCCCAGTTGCCCATAATTTTCTGCTTTGATGAGATTATTGTGATTAGAATCCAGATTGGTCAGATTTAGGGGTCAGCTTTACATCTTCTGGGATGTTTTGCCCGTGTTGGAGGCAGTTGTGCAAGGAAAGGTGGAGAGACAAGCCCTGAGGATATGAACACTTCTCAGGAGTGTCCGGGCAGCTCTGCTCTCCTGGAGATCAACGCTCCAGCCCTTTTTTCTCTCCTGAAACACGTTTCCATCTTATTGTCACGGCTGAGAGAGTCCTTTTCAAAGACTCCTGTTGAGTTCAGTGGGCTTTGAAGAGGGGTCACAATGAGTGAGCAGCTCCTGTGGTCTGAGGGGGACGGAGCATTTCCTCACCATTCCTGTGCAAATTGCTCCGTTTCGCTGCCGTGCAGCCCACGCAGCATCGGGTGGGGTGGGGCATGGGCAGTGTGAGCATCCTCATCCCAGCTGCCTTCATCCTCAGAGCTCTTCCGTGGGATTTACCCCCTCACATGCCTTTCCAGGCCTGGATCAAGCCTGCTGGGTTAAAAAGCCTAATATGTCTTTGGCCCTGGTGCTGCAGACAGATAAGATCTAAAACCCCAGCTGAGCTCCTGCTGGTGGTGCTGGGATCTTCCATGGGAAGAAAGGCTCCAGGAGATTCCAGCTGCCTGGCCCTTGGCAGCCCTGCTGGGGCTCTGCTTCCAGCTAAATCCCAAAACACACACGAGGCTCTGGTGAGGCCCTTTCTAAGACTCACATTCTGACTTTAGGATGACCAGTTATTCCGTATATATCCCAATTTCCATTCCCAATCAGAGCTTTCAAAGTGCTCTGCAAAGCAGGTGTTCCTGAGTGGTGGAAGTTTAATTCTTCACCACTCTTCAGGCATTCTCCTTCCCACTCCTGGCTCCCCATCCTTGCTCCCAGCCCTTCAGAACTGGGAACAGCCAGCAGTGTGAGTCCAGACAGCTCTGCATCGTCTTGAATCTTGCTGGCAGCGACACCCAAAAGTGTCACAAAAATGCAAATGAATGAGACTAGCAGGTCTGCTGCAAAGGACCTGGCTCACCTGGGCTGCTCTTTACATCCATGGAAACCACAAATGCCCATAAATTCCCTACAGCTGGATCATAATCACAGCGTTTTGCAGATTAATGGCTAATGGTGTTTGGTCTGTGCAAAGAGGAATTACTGTGCAAGCAGCTCCCACTCTGCTGTAATGGACAGAAATCACCAGTTACCATTTACCCTGCAATTATACAGCAATTAATGGATACAGGAAAACCTACCTGTAAAGCTCAGGGCTTTGGCATCTCTGTGGGTAGCCACAATGGGACTTTAAGGGATGGGGGACCCTTTAGTGACTTTTTTTGGCCCTGCCAAACCAGCTTGCTGAGTTATATTTAACCTTGTGGTGGGGAAAATATTTTCCTTTCAAAGTGGGAGTTGTCCTGCTGTAGATCCCAGTGCCCTGGGAGATCCCTGCTCTTGGGAGGATAAATCCTTATGTGCACTGTGGTCAGCAATAGTAGCACTCACAAAATGTTTCTCCCCTTCTTTCTGGTTCCCTTCTGGCCTTTCACCAACCATCTCCTCTCCCACTGTGAGGCTTTTCTGCCTTTTGGTGAAGTGTTGGGTGGAAGCTGCTGATGGGGGTGGGCAGTGGGATGTGGCAGGCTGTGGGGTGAACCCTGTGTGAACTGGCTGGAGATCAGTCAAAATCTAGGTGAAAAAAAGCACTCAGCACCACGAGGAGAGGGTCTCCAGAGAGCAGCTTCCATTTCCTTCCTTGGGGTCACCTCTGTGTACCTTGACTGCCCCCGACAAGCATTTGTTTAAATCTGTCCAACTCTCTCAGAAGTTTTTAGCTTTTTTTAAGACATTTTTGCTGGAAACTGGATACTCCTTGCTCCAGCTGAAGCCTTTCTGGTTCTGAGTAGGGAAAAGTGGTTGCCTCCTGGGGTTCACACATGTAACAGACTCTATCTGCTCCTTCCCCAAACGAGAATAGTTTGGGTTTTGGCAGCAATATGGCCTTGTTGATTTACAGTCTGTTCATGATCTCCAGCAGCCCCCAGACCCTCTCCTGCAGCACTGCCCAGCCACTCCAGTATCAGAGTTGTTTGCATCAATTCCTCCTACTGAAAAACAGACCCCATTTGCCAGCACTGAATTTCATTTGGTTGATTTTGGCCCAGTTCTACAATTTGTCAAGTTTATTTTGAATTGTTAACCCTGCTGTTGGAGGTTCTTACACCCCCTCCAGAAGAGTGTCATGAAATCATCCAAGTCAGTAGTGAAAATCCTGAGTAATGCCAGACTCAGGACAATATTCCTTTCAAAACACCCTCCCAGCTTGACATGGAATTATCTGATTCTTTCTGTTTAGTAGCTTTTGCATAAACCTCATGGTGGCCTTTCTTAGGTCATAGGTCCCTGGTTTGTTTATGGGGATCTGCTGTAGGATAGTAGCAAACACTCTCCTGAAATCAGGATAAATCACATCTGCTGCCTCCCCTTTATCCACAAAGTCATTAAGCCTGTCAAAAAGGAAATTAGATTGGGTTGACACAATTTGTTCTTGACAAATCTGTGCTGGCTGATTTTTATCACCTTATCATCTCGCAGGTGCTTATAAATTGATTGTTTAATAATTCGATGTACTTTTTTTCTGGGAAGCCAAGTTTGGCTGACAGGTCTATAATTACACACTGGCTCCATCTTCCCCCTTTTCAAGGGGTTTCCCTGATTTTGAGACCTCACTCAGCTTCCAAGAGTTCTTCAAGACATCCCCAGTGTAAATAACCTCACCTACACACCGAGCACCTGTGGAATACACAGCAGAGGCTCAGCTGCATTGGAAGACCCAGAATGTGGAATTTACACCTTAAAGTTGCACACAACTCGGAAAAATTCTTTTCAAAGCTGTGCTCAACACCCAAAAAATGGATTTCAGAGTTAAGGCCCATCACATGCAAATGCACTTACATCATGGAGTGTTTTTCTGAGTGATAGGACGAGAGGGACTGGCTTTAAGTTGAAGACAGGTTCAGATCAGATGTTAGGAAGGAATTCTTGGCTGTGAGGCTCTGGTTGCCCAGAGCAGCTGTGGCTGCCCTTGGATCCCTGGCAGTGTCCAGGGCCAGGCTGGACTTTGGGGCTTGGAGCAACCTGGGACAGTGGAAGGTGTCCCCACTCATGGATGGGGTGGAACTGGATGATCTTTAAGGTCCCTTCCACCCCCATTCTGGGATTCTACAAATATTCATCTAATGGATAAATGGGCTTTTGTGAGGGCTGTGGTTGGAGATCCACACCTTTGGGAGCATCCCGTGACATTCTGGCGGGTGCTGCTGATTAGGGAGGTGAGTGACAGCTCCATTTCTCTTGTTCTCCATGTTCAGCACCTCCTCTTGCCTCATCCCATCCCCTCCCCACCTCCAGGCACTCTCTAAGTCTGGGTTTGGGTTTTGTGGGGGTTTTTTTTTCATTTGTTTTGTTTTTCCTCTCCCAATTTTAGTACTCGTACGAAGGGATGGAGATTAACAGCCTGCCAGTGGAGCTGACAGTCGTGTGGAACGGGAATTTCAACATTGACAACCCGGCACAGAACAAAGGTAAAGAGTTATTTCAACTTGTCCTTGGAAGCAGTAACCTTAGCAACGGGCCCTCGCTCCCTACACTTAACAAAGCCGCCACCGTCTCCCCGTGCTGCCTGCCACACACTTGTTCTCTGCACTCTGCAAATTACCAATTGTTGAGTGCTTTGTATGCCTCCCCCCAGCCCTCCAGTTCTCTCTTTCCACCTGAGACGTGCGACTCTCCCTCCCACTTGTGTTGCTCTCCCTCTCCCTTCGCCGTCCCTGCCTCCCGCTTCTCCCCACATCCTCGCGCCTGGTCTTCACTCCCCTCCTTCTCCAGCTTTTTCTCCCCCTCTTTCTTTCTCCTGCAGTGATGCTGCTCAAGTTCACATGCCAGGAGAGCGGGCTCTCTGCTCAGAGGCAATTTAGTACTGAGCAGGGGGAGCAGAAAGGCTGCAGCTCTCCAGTGGGAGAATTCTGAGCGAAATAAAATGGTAACGATAAAAAGGGATCTGGAAACCACCTGTGTTTAACCACCACCGATGGCACAGGTGGGATGTGCCCCTCTCAGAGGGGGCTGCACATCCAGCCACCACCCTGAAGCAGGCTTGGACCGTTCACATCTTCTTCCTTCTTGTCTTTCCACCCTGGAACCTTCCCCCAGGCAGCCCTGCAAATTCCCCCTCACACCTGCAGGTTCTCTTCTTCTCACAGCATCACCTCTCAGAAATCTCTCCCTCCCTCCCTCTCTTTACCTTGTCGTGGACACTCCCTGCACCTTCTCCCACTCCATCTGTCCCCATCAGGTGCTCCCATAGTGCTGTCACATCCTTCCACACCCACCCTCGTGCTGAGGGTGATGCCTTGGGAGGGCTGGCCTGGAACAGAGACTGGTCACAGCTAGAGAATAAAGCAGATATTTATTGAAGGGCCTTTAAGGGTACACCTTGGGCAGGACAAGAGCCTGGCCAGGGCTACACCCAAGGTGGACCCAAAATGGGCAAAAAATGGACAAATGGTCACCAGGTCTCACACTTTTATGAGTTTTGGTCCATTTGCATTTTGAGGTTAATTGTCCAATTACAGCTTCAGGTTATGAAGTCACATCCTTCTTGTTTTCTCTCTTCAGCCCACTGTTGTTTGTACTTTTGGGCCTGAAGCTTGTACCAGTTGTCCTTGGTCTCCATCTGGGGAAGGATTTGTTTTGTCTCCCTACCCTGTGCAGAGCTGACACTGAGTGTGAGGCTCAGAGCTGCACCCCTGGGCAGCACAGAACCTGAAAAATATGGAAGCTAAAACTTTGGGCATCAAGGGGTGGTGGGTGAGGCTCCCACCAACACCACATTGAACCTGGACAGCAACACAGAAGGCAACTCTTCTCCCCAGGGCACAACCCCATCTGCCCTTCTCCTCCTCTGGATGGCAGGATTCTTGCACCAAAAGCCCCAAACTGTGGCTTTTGAGGGTTAAATCCACTCAGCAAACACAACAGGCTGGAGATTCCTGCCCAGCCCTGGCATTCAGGCACAGCCTGTGTTGAAACTGCCACCCTGCCTGTACTCTGAAGCTGTGTCCTTTTCTCCAAGCTGTGCCAAGGTGTTTCCAGGACACTGCTGATTTCCATGGGCCCAAACAGTGCCATGAGCTGTGGGAACCTTTAACAGTGTGGGTTGGAGGTCAGAATTTGGACCCTTGCCCCAGTCCTGCTTCGTTTTGTGCTACCATAAAATGAGCACCCCTGCCACAGCATGGTGCACACCAAAAATGAGAATCCTTTTCTCGGGCTGCATTGAGCTATCCCAGGTGATGTGGGAGCAACATAAATCTCATAATCATGATGATCATATTTTAGGACTGTTTGTGCCAGTAACATAAAACAGACCAGGGGATGAACTCAAGAATCATCTCTAGCACAGGCCCTTCTTGGGTTATTCCAAGACAGAACTTTGCAAATAATGAGTAGGAAAAAGTCTGGGAAGCAGCCCTGGCTGGCTGAGTAATTTGGATATTATCATCATGTTTTTGGTCAGGAGGAGAGTTCAGCCATGTGCCTGTAGAGATACCACATGGAAACAACACCACACTCTCATGAGGACACAGAGGTGACCAAGATGCCACTGCTTTCACCTCCAGCATCACCATGGGCTGGGCTGGGAGGCTGAAATGCTAAATTGACCCAAACCTACTGAATTACCTACAGAGATACCCACTGGCAGCGTCTCAAGCAGAACTCAGCAAATCTGAGGAAATCCAACAGAAAACTAAGGAAATAGGTGTATCCCACAAGGTCTGGAAAACACTGTGCTTGACAGGTGTTTTGCAGGCTTTTTTGGGTACTTTTGGGTACTTTCCTTGCACCCAGCCTGGAGAAATAAAGAGTTTCTGAGTTTTTCTTGCATTGGCCAACACTTGCTGACTTCTAGGGAGAAGGTATGGAGAGACAGAGCTTTTCAGCACAAATATTTCCAAAAGCTTCAAGCTCTGGGATCGTGTATAAAGATAAAAAACACTTTAGTCACCTATGGACACAGCAAAAAAAAAAAAGGTCTGAGAGCCTTGATTCTGTTACCTTCATATTCCAGGAGGAGAATTCTGCTATCAGTCCCCTGTGCAAGCCAGGCCTCAGTTTCTACATCTGTAAAATAAGGATAAATAACATGATCTCATTTCGTAGGAGGACTTCAATATTTTTAGGCTTTATTAGAAAAAGCTCAGAGTGCTTCTAATCACTTAACAGCCTAAAATGGAGCTAAGCATTAATCACTGCTGTCTGTATTAGAGTGGAATCAACTCTGCTTCAAAGTGGGAAGCAGACTGAATTTCTGGAGCAGAAGAAGGGTAAAGGCTGGTTGTGAATCCCTGGAATCAGCCTCATAATGAACCATTGTGTATTTACTGTTGTCTTTTGGGATTTCTGTCAAGTGGGAAACTCGAGTGGCATCACCTTCACACACAATTCTGGGGAGTTTCACACCCAAGTTTAAGCTGTGAGTTGGCCGGGTCTTGAAAATTTTTTAGGATGAAGTGCTGAGTCTGAGGCTGGTTGTTGGTGACACTTTATGACATTCAGTCTGTGAAAAAGGAAAGGACTGAGGCCAAATCGCTGCCCAAACATCATTTCCTCCAACCTCCTGCTTGCAGCCCCTCACCGTGCTGAGAGCAGCATCCTCCCTTCTGCTTCCAAAAACCCCTTTGATGAAGAATGAGCTAACAAATGAGCTTTATCTCAAGAAGGATATCCATGTTTTCCACCCCCATTCCTCACCCCCCTGGAGAGTTTCCTGTCGCTGTTGTATTAGGTAATGAACGACACAGACTCTGAGGTTTTCAGAAGGCAAATCTCCAGTTTGTTAAACAAACACACCATTTTTATAGACGGTTATGACACAGCTGGACATGACTGGTCCTTTGATTAACACCCCATCGCCATCATTGGCTAATTAGAAACAACACCTCTTGTACACAAGTTGGGAAAACAGCAGATGCAAAGGATTGTTTAAATTCTTTCTCACAGCTTCACAGACCAATGTTTTGGGAAAACTGCTCTCTCTCACAGGCCTTACTGCTGCTCTGATGCCTGAGAATTTCCCTTGGGAAAGGTTAGCAGTATGTCAGATGAGAGTCTTTTTTCC
>WAAE01008354.1:77133-167164 GCA_013400495.1 Nicator chloris
GGGGGTCTCAGGATCTCAGACCCCCCAGGGCAGTCAGAGGAGTGCCCTGGACTCCCACAGCCAGCAGGCCCCAGTCAGGCCCGCGGTTTCCACGCGGCGCGAGCGGCCCAGAACACTTTCCCCTGCTGCTCCCGGTGCCGTGCCCCTCTCCCCTGTGCCGCCTGCTCCTCTCAGGCCCTGTGTTTGTGCCGTCCCTGCAGTTCACCTGTACAAGTGCGGGGCCATGCGGGACAGCTGCGGACTCTGCCTGAAAGCCGACCCCGACTTCGAGTGCGGCTGGTGCCAGGGACAGAACCAGTGCACGCTGAAGCAGCACTGCCCGGCCCAGGACAGCCAGTGGCTGGAGCTGTCCAGCACCAAGGGCAAGTGCACCAACCCCAAGATCACGGATGTAAGTCGTGGAGCTGCGAGGAGCTGGGGGGGGATCCCCTTTTCCTCGGTTTGTTCTCCTGGGTTGGGGTTGGGTTGGGGATGGGAAGGTCAGGGCTGAGTTCTGCTGGGTCAGGACAAGCCTTGGGCTCTCTGGGGATGTGAGGCCACGGTGGCTTCAAAGGCAGGAGCACAGTTTGATGTGTCTGCAACCCAGGGGTGACCTTGGTAACACCCAAGGGTGTCAGAACTCCCACCATGCTCCCCAAACACACAGTGCTGGTACAACCTGAGGAGCCCCAGAGCACCTGACCTGCCCAAAAAGGGCTGGTAGATGTGGCTTCGAGCCCTTAGGAGACCTTGGCCTTCTAGAGGAGTGGCTGAAGGTGAGACAAGATGCTCTGAGATATCTCCAATGGTTGGTGTGAGGGTAAATCCAAGGAGCCCAGATGTCTCCTGGAGCAGCCCCTCTGGCCAGCCTGGCTGAGAAGGAGGTGTTGAGTGATCCCAGAGAGGCTGGAGCTTTGCTGACAGGAGGTCAAGCAAGAAGGAAGGTGTAATTTATGTTTTCTGGCAACATGACATGGGCAAAGCCATGTCCAGAAAAAAAAAACAAACAAACCTCCACTGACTCCAGCAGATTAAGCCTTTTTGTTTGTCCTGCCTCTGGCTGATGTTGTGAGGTGAAAAAAGCCTTCACAGAGCCAATAAAACCCTGTACTGTTGTCAGGTGTCTCCTTGGAAGGCTCAAGGAGGAGGCAGGAGCAAGCCTGGAGTAGGAAAAGTTGGGAACTGTCCTATTAAAGAGAATGAGGGCAGGGCTGGGGGAAGGACCTGCAGAATAACCTTGTTCTTCAGGAAGTTCCCTATGGATTGTGTTGACTGGGCCAAAGGAAAAGCTGGAGCAAAGGTTCAAAAAGGAAATAAGAGACTAGGAAGACCATAAAGACAAGGAGCAGAAGAAGGGAGAGAAGGCTGGGGAGGCAAGTCAGGCCTGAAATCTAAAGGGATTTTTGTCTGCTGTCTTAGGATGCCTTTGCCATGATGCCAGGCACGTTTTCAGGGTCACAGGACAGACCTGAGCCTTGAAAACGAGGGCTCCATCCCTTCCAGCTGCCTCCTGCCTTGAGCAGCTCTCAGTCTCCAGGCCTTACTCAACATGAGCACCCTTTCAGTGTGGCCAGGGCCTGATTTACAAATGGGAAGAGCCAGGAGGGAAATGAAACAGGGAAAGTATGGGGAAATGCAGAAGAGGAAAGTCCAGCCTCCACAGTGGTGGTTTAATAGGAATATTTAGGTGGGTTGTTTTCCTGGAAAGCAAGAAAGGCTTAAGTTGTGTTTGATTCAGATTCAAAAAGTGTGGCTGTTATGGAAGAGCCCTAAACCAATATCTGTGCTTGAACATTTTGGGAGAGCAAAGGCTGGTTTGAATCTGTTTTTTCCCAGATGTTACTGAAAATAACCCCTTTCCCTGTGCTTTGATCCATCTCCCTGTCATTCACCAGCTTTCAAAGCTCTCCCTCAATTGAGCAGTTGGAGTTCAGTTTATTCTGATGTTTATGGCTATTCTGGTGTTTCCAAGGTAAAGGTCTCTACCTGGATTTATCTGAGCCTGGTAATTCTGACCCCACCTGAACCACCTGAAGCTGTGAAACCAAACCCAGACAGCCAGAAAGCACAGCTACACCTGAAAATTCAACTTTGAGGCCTTGAAAATCACTAGGAGCTGGGGCAAACATTTTAAAAATATTTTCAGTTTCTCAGACCTTGTGAAACAACGACAGAATTTGGTATGGGGCAGCTGATGAATGATCAAATAAGCAGAAATCCAAAACCCAAGGACCTGGGCGTGCACAGGTTCTGAAGGTCCACCCACATTTACCTGCCATACTTTAACCCTAATCCTTCATCTCCAGCCCCTTTTTGAAGAGCAAACCCCTCATTATCCACCCTACAGCTCCAGAGGGGCCGTGCTTCAAATTCTGCTGGCATTTCCTCCACCAGCTCTCCGAGCTCGAGCAGATCCTTGCAACACTCGCTCATGAAATATTCCAGCTGCCTGCTGCAATCCTAAGTAGCTCTTGGAAGGCCTTTTTCTGAGCCATTAGCATGGAAGTAATCTCAAGTGACTGGATATATATTGCAGCTAATGGTAGGTCTGGAGCTGTGGGGTGGGAGCATCCAGAGCCTGGAGAGGAGCCAGGGCTGGATCTCTGCAGGGAAGAGGAGGAACAACATGTGTACTCACACTTGTAGGGGCACTCACACCCCCTGCAGCACCAATCTCCCCATTCCTGTAGCAGCTCTGGCATTTACACAGCCACTCAGGGAAATTAAAGGACTTGGAGACTCGCTGAGCCACAAGAACCTCCTTTAGGAGTGACAAGCAGCAGTTGATATGAGCAGAGGCTGGAAATTGGGATGCAGCTCTGGGTCTTCCAGAGGAAGCTGAGGCTTCCTGGCAGCTTTTGTTTCCCTGCTTGGATTTTCCTCTCCAAAACTGACAGGTCTCGTGCCACGTTTTTCACCTGTGATAGAACAGGCTCCTCCTCTCCTGCTGTGAAAACAAGCTGGTAACACCTTCCCCTTGCTTAAATCTATGGCAGAGATATGAAATAGGGTTAAAAAAGCTTCCATGTGATCCTGGGAGAATCCCAGACTCTCCTGATTTAAAGAAATAAGTGAGTTTTAAGGAAATAAGTGAGGTTTGAAGCTGGTCTTCACAAATTAAATATTGCCCAGGGAAGGATTCAGTGGTGCTGTGCTGGCTTTGCTCTAGGAAGTTTCCTGTTGATGCTTTTTTGAGTCACAGCGAGAATTTTTTTAAATCTTGTGCTTTAGACACCTTTCCCTTTCCCTTTCTCTTTCCCTTTCCCTTTCCCTTTCTCCTTCCCTTTCCCTTTCCCTTTCCCTTCCTCTTCCTCTTCCCCTTTCCCCTTCCCTTCCTCTTTCCCCTTTCCCCTTGTCCTTTCTTATTTACCTTTCTTTTCTTTTTTTTTTTTTTTTTCTTTTTCCTGGAAAACAATCACAAATACCTCCTGGTTCCCTGTAGGGTCAGAGATCAGTCACACTCACTGAGGACTTGGTTCACAACACCTAAAATTAACATCCTAAAATTAAATATCCCCTGGAGGTGCCTGGCTCTCCCTCCTTTCATTAAAGACCAGGCCTCCTAAAAATCCCATTTGGGTGGGAATTACACCAACGCTGGTGCCAGGCCAGGTGCTGGGAAGGGGTGGGGAGCAGCTCTGCTCACACCGGTGCCTCGCCTTTCCCTGCCAGCCCAACTGCTGCTGCAGGGCATCGCTGCCAGCCCCAGATTCCCACCTGGCAGAGCCAGGGGCAGTGGGTATGGACCTGAGACAGGGAATTCCCCTTTGCTCCCTGCAGGGAGAGCCGTGCCAGGGCTGGCAGATGGCAGCCGTGGCATCCCGAGCGGGCACGCCCTGAAAGGGAAGAGTCTGAACCCCTTTCAAGAGGGCAGTTGCCTGGCAAAGCGGGCACGGCGAGGAATTGGAAGGGCAGAATGGAGACAATTAAGGGCCAGCCCCGTGATTCTGGTGTTGTTCCAGCACTCAGGAGACAGTTCCAGTGCTGATTCCCACCTGGCTCTGGACAAAAGTGGTGGAGCAAGACCCTGCAAGGGTCTGGTGCAGGGCCAGGCTGGGAAGCAAACACCATTCCAGCAGCCCCCAGGTTGGTTGGGATGGTGGCTCATCTCGTGCTGAGACTCAGAGGCTCCACAAATAATCTGTCCATGCTCCCTGCCCGCCCTTCCAATGGCTCCAGCTCTCCCAGGAGGGAAACTGGAGCTCTTTCAGGAAGAGGTGTTGGCACAGAACAGCTGCTGCTGCTGTCTCAGTCACCATCCACCTCCTCCACCCAACACCCTGTTCCTGCTGTGGCTTGGCTGGTTTTATTCCAGGAGGACGTTTTCGGCTGAATTTCTGATGCATGACCATTACCTACCTCCAGAAGAGAACAAAACCTCCATGTGCTTTGGGCTGGGAATTTCAAATTTCAAGTACTGTTTCAACTCCTTATGTCCTTGTCTTGTTTTTTCTCCCATTTCTCTCCCCCGTGTCCCTCTCCCATCTTTCCATGGCTCACGTCTACAAAGTGCAGAGCTCGACAAATCCTAGCAAAAAAATCTTCTACTCACCTCTGGATATTTTGCAAGTTGTTAAAAGAGAGTAAATGAGGCCTGGGGCAGAATTTTGCATACTCTGAGTATCTGAAGTAGGTTTGCTCCCTCACCTGTTCAGCATTTATAAGCGTCCCTAGTGGTCCCAAAAAGTTGTCTGTTCTTTCACCTGACAGGATTCTGCTGCCTGGTTTGATTGTTCTCCTTTCTCCTGGCTTGTTTCCCCCAGATCAACCCCGTGACAGGCCCTCGCGAGGGGGGGACCAAGGTGACCATCCGTGGGGAGAACCTGGGGCTGGAATTCCGGGATATCGTGTCCCACGTCAAAGTGGCCGGCGTGGAGTGCAAGCCGCTGGTGGAAGGGTACATCCCAGCAGAGCAGTAAGTGGGGTGTGTGGCACAGCAAAGGCCACAGCACACCTAATGACATTCCCACCTGCAGGGCCTTCCAAGGAATCCGTTCCAACCTGGGGATTGAGGGATGGAAGAGGACATTCCTCACAGACAGCTCAGGATAGTCCATTTATTTAACAGTCCAGTTATTGCTGTGATTGGATTGCATGTTTGGGTGATCCTCATGGCAAATGCCCTGAAGTTATGCTGGTTTTCACCAGGCAGACACCCCAAGGTGTTCAATTCCAGTTTGGAAGGCAGCAATCCTGAAAAGCCTCTTGCTAAAGGCAGGAGTGATCATTAAACCTTAGAGCTGCCCCCACCATGCCAGGCTGGAGCTGAGAGGGATGGAGCCAGACCTCAGCCCAACATTTCTGTCTGTATTTGAGTGGATTTTTACACCACCTCATCACTTGTCCCAGCCAGAAGCCGCCACTTTCTAAAGCAACTTTCTATTTCTAAAGAATAACTTAATCCACAATTTGGGTTCTGGATGGGACAGAAGAGGGTGGGTTAATCTGCAGTCCATCCCCCAGCACTGTGGGCTCTTTGCTCCAATTCCATCTTACCAGCACCACCAAACCATCCCTCAAACTCAGCTCCTGGTTGGTATTTTCTCCTCAGGATCGTGTGTGAGATGGGGGAGGCCAAGCCCAGCCAGCACGCTGGATTCGTGGAAATCTGCGTGGCCGAGTGCAAGCCAGAGTTCATGGCCAGGTCTTCTCAGCTCTACTACTTCATGGTAAGTTCCTGAAAAACCTTCTCCTTGTCCTTGAACTCCTTGGCCTTGGTCCTCCTTGCTCCCTCTGTCCATTGTCCTTCACCAAGTTGAGCCTCTGAGCTCTTCGCTGCCATTCTGGGTACACCAAACTGTTCATTCCATTTCCTTTCAACATCTTGTTCCCAGCAAAAATAGCTGGTCTAATTAAAGTTTTAACAACCTAATAATAGTCCAGATTTTTAGTCCAGTTACAGGTCCATGCAGCCGCGGTCCAAATTAACACAGAAATTTCTCATTAATAGTTAAGAGTGCTGTACAGGAAAGAAAAAAAAGAGCTAAAAAAGGTGAAAAATTTCCCTAGTATCTTTT
Source organism: Nicator chloris (assembly GCA_013400495.1). Lineage (NCBI taxonomy): Eukaryota > Metazoa > Chordata > Aves > Passeriformes > Pycnonotidae > Nicator > Nicator chloris. The sequence goes on from WAAE01008354.1 coordinate 83,130, forward strand.
TTTTTGAGGGTGTGATGCTCCTGCTACCAACACCCCTCTGGTTGGAGCCACCAGTGTCCTCCAGAAGAAACCTGGGGCTTGCCACTACTCATTACAACGCCGGGATCTTCAGCAGCATGAGTGTGATGGTCTCAGTTGGGTTTCTTTCTTCTCCCTCTTGGATTCCCCCAGGTGTTTGTTCATCCCATCCACACCAGGAGCACTGGGATCAGGACAGATCCAGCTCAGGCTGCTGGTGAGCTGTAGGATGTGACTGGGGCTCGGTGTTGGTAGGCAACTCTTTTGGATGCTCCATGATGAAACAAGAGACACCTGCAAGCTTCAGCTGCAGTTCAAGTGCAAACACATGTTGTACACTCAATCTGTGCCTTTTTCCTCCCTTCTGATGGTGTTCCTTGTCCAAGAGACCTGATTATTCCTCTAAGGCCCCTTGCTGGGGACATGCAAGCATTGTCTGGCCTTGATCTGTTCAGATCTGTGCAGGCTTGAGATGAGAGGGCCCCTTTGTTCCCATCAAAAGCTCTCGACTCCTGCAAGAGAATGGGTCTCCTCTGAAATTATTCACATGCCTGAGCATTTCTTTATGGTAAAGGGAACTCGTAATGAATGCAAATGTCTTGGATTCCCCCCTCGAGCTACAGAGATTTCTCTGTTCTCTGCATTTTCCGATGTCACTCAGGTGTTGCGGTGGCGGGAGCAGAGAAACACCTTGAGAGAAAGCCCCCACCAGGCAGCCAGAAGGGCTCTTTCCAGGACATTACACTTCAACGTGTCACCTTTGCTACTCTTGGAATTACTGTCTGCTTTTGATCATCCGTGTCCATCTGTGACAGCTTTTCCCTCCGCTTGCCGCCTTCCCGGCTGCCAGGGCACGAGCGCGAGGCCACCAGGGTGTTCTCTGCTGAATACCTCGATACCTTTGTGCTAGACAGAAAAAAACCCCAAAAATACAGACACTCTCCAGCCTGCCCATCATATTCCCTCTCCTGTGGCCGGTGCTTTCACAGTGGGAGCTGTGTTTTTTTGGCTTCCTCGGATTTCTCTGCCAGGAGGGCAGAGATGCTGTTGCAGGAATCTCCGCGTGCCTTGGCATCCTGCAGCTGTGCGTGGCAGCTTGAAGGGAAAGAAGATGTTTGAAAACCAAGGAAGGACATCACCTGGGAGATATGTGTCACCTCTTGACTCATAGCAAATCTTCTGGAAAATTGCTTTTTGAGAGGTTTGAAGGAAAACTTGGTCAAAGTTGGCCAATTGGTTCAGCCTTTCCCTGTCTTGCAAGAATTCGAAGAGATGATGGTTTGGACTTGACAGAGTATTTAATTTCAGTGTTTTAAGAAAGAGATAGCTTTGTTTAGAGGTGCCAGAATGGTTCTTCTCCACCTTTCTAACCAGAACTTTTAAATTCAAATAGCTGCTCATTTGTTTTAAACTCATCTGCGATCAAAACCTGCAAATTTCATTAGAAAGTACAATAAGCCAAGAGGGAAACAAAGCTGACATGAAATTTAGGATGATCTAAATGAAATATACTTTTTTACAGTTATTCATTTTCTTGCTGTGATTATTGCCCCAGTCTTTCAAGGAAAAAATATTCCATTCACTTCTCAATTTGGGTGCTGGAGAAAGTTTACTTTTATTCTGGCTTTAGATGAAAATATTGTGTCTCAGTGCAGTGCTGTGGGCTACTCTACTTTTCTTCTGGGTCTGCTCCTAAAAATCCTTGTTTTGGAGATCATTCCCACCCATCCCTTTCATCTTTTCCCCTCTTCCTGCTACTGTGGAACTTCTAGAAAAGAAACCCAGGTGCACAAGAGTCACATCTTGCTCTTCCTTCCACAGGAGGAATGGGAACCAAGCTCTTGACAAGCTCCATGGGGGGCAGTTCAGACCCAGCTCTGAGGGTGCTTCTCTGTGGAAAACCTGTGTGCAGAACATGCTGGAGGAAAGAAAGGGTTGGGGAGCTGAGGAAAGAAGTTAAAATCCTAGACAATGCAGAAAATTTCCTGTCCTCTTTCCCTCGTTGTCACTCTCCAGCCTATCACTGATCCACAAGGCCCTCTTTGCGTTTTCCCCCAGTGGGGAAATGCAGAAGAGTCTGCAGCTTTGCTGTGAATGTGCTGTGCAATGTTCATGGAGGCCACTGGGAATAATTAACCTTTGATCACAACTTTGGAAGCTGAGCCACAAACCCGTGTGTAAGGTTGGCTCCAGACACGCCAGCGCCTTGCCAAGGAGCCCTCCTGGTGTGGCTGTGGCCCGTGAGGATCCCCAAAAGGCCATGGCTGCTTTCTCCACCCCAAGGAGAAGGCAAGGAATCCACCCAGGGGTGGGACAAAGGTCTTTGGGGTCTTTAACTCAAATGTTCCTCTATGATTTTTGAATCAGATCCTGCTGGAGTGCTGCTGTGTAGGCTTTGGGCACCAGGTTGGCCGTTCCCAAGCCATTTTCTCCCAGGAGGTCACCTCCCAGCATCAGCCATCGTGGTCAGCAGGAATTTGCACTGGTGGGGGTGTCCATCAATGAGGGAGTTGCCATCAGAGTTTGAGGTGGTACCCAAAATATCGAGGAGCAGCACTGAAGTGCATCCTTTGCGTTTCCACACTCTTCCTGTGGTTTTTATCCCATTAAAAGAGAATGGTAGGGAATATTCCCAGAAAATCACACTCCAGGCTTAGAGAATGGCTGGAATATTGCCCAGTGGGAAAGGACCTGGTTGACAGTGGCTGAACATGAGGCCAGGTGTGTCCAGGTGGCCAAGAAGCCAATGGCACCTGGATTATGTCAGGAATGGTGTGCCAGCAGGACCAGGGCAGTGCCTGGGCCAGTTTTTAGCTCCTCAGGGAAGGGAATGGAGCTGGTGAAGGGTCTGGAGCCCCAGGAGAGGCTGAGGGAGCTGGGAAAGGGGCTGAGCCTGCAGAAAAGGAGGTTCAGGGGGGACCTTGTGGCTCTGCACAAGTCCCTGCCAGGAGGGGACAGACAGAGGGTCAGGCTCTGCTCCCAGGGAACAGGGACAGGAGGAGAGGGAACGGCCTCAGGCTGGGCCGGGGGAGACTCAGGGTGGATATTGGGAAAATTTCTTGATGAAAAGGTTGCCAAAGGCTGGCACAGGCTTTCCATGGAAGTGGTGGAATCATTGTCCCTGGAAACATTCAAGGTGCTTAGAGAAATGTTTTAGTGGTGGCCTTGCAAGTGCTGGGTTAGTGCTTGGATTTGCTGATCTTATGTGTCTTTTCCAACCTCAAAAATTCCATGACTCTAAGTATAAAACCAGCTTCCAAACCATCAGGTGAAAACCAGTCAGGTTCAAACACAAGAAGTGCCCAGCTCTGACAATAGATCCTTCTAAAAAGCTGATTTTCATGTTCTGCCCTTCCTCCAAGAGCTGCATTTTGAATAGGAGCAAAATGGAAAAATGGAAATCTTGCCGCTGTTTTTCAAAATGATTAAACCAGAGGGGCCTGGGAACAGAGGTGGCTCTGTGTGTGTGAGAGTGGGAGCTGTGGTGTGTGTCAGGTGGTTTTATAAACATGGATTAATGGTCTCCAAAGCTCAATAAGGTGACTGTGTGATGTACCTGCTCGCTAAGAGGAGCTGAGAGCTTCAAGCACTTGTGTCATCATTCTTAAAGAGAGGGGGAAAGAAATAATCTTCATTTAAATGCATATAGTAGCTTTTCACTTGGGACTGAATGGAAAGTTTTTCTATTAAAATGCAAATGAAAGAATAAACTGTAACTCCAAATTTCTCCCTGAATATTGATGTCTCCTCTCTGCATTGTGGTAACAGGGTGATCTGTGCCTTCAGAGCGCGAGTATTTTATCTTGATTTGGGGAAGAAGGGAGGGTGGCAGGGCAAGAAAAAAGAGTTTTGAGATTTGGGGCCTCTAAAGGAATTGTGGCCCTTTTTGATGTATTAACACAACGCTGTGTTAGGCTGGGAAAAGAGGCTCAGAAAATCAGCAGGAGAAGGGAGAAGGTGTTCAAGTTCAGGATGCTGGTTTTGTGGCTGTGGCATTTCAGAGGACACATCTACAGGAGCACCACCACCACCACGTGTCAGTGCAGGATGGCTCGAGGCTGTCCCAACATCCAAGTCAGATAAGAGAAAGATTTAGGGTCATGTGCAGGCATTTTGCACCAGGGCAGGTTCAGGTGGGACATCAGGAGGAATTTCTTCGTGGAAAGGGTTGTTGGAGTTGCACCAGGAGGGGATGGAGTCCCATCCCTAGAGGTGTTCAAAGAACAACTGGATGTGCTCTGTTCTGGTTGTCAAGGTGGGGATCGGTCACGGGTTGGGCTCGATGATCTTGGAGGTCTTTTCCAACCTCAGTGATTCTGGGATCCTGTGTGGGAGAGGCAAGAACAAACTGAGATGTTCTGCTGAGCCACAGCTCTCCTCCATCCAAGGGGAAATGGCTTCCCACGGCCAGAGGGCAGGGTTAGATGGAATGACAAAGAAGCTGTGCCTCATCCCTGGAAGTGTCCAATGCTGGGTTGGACAGGGCTTGGAACACCCTGGGATAGTGGAAGGTGTCCCTGCCCGTGGCTGGGGGTGGGACTGGATGATCTTTAAGGTCCCTTCCAACTCAAACCATTCTGTGATTCTGAGAATCAATAAAGTTGAGTGATCTTTTCAAAACCAAATAATTTTCATCATTTGTCAGTTCCACAATTTGGAGGTGGAGGTTTCCCATTAAGATCCAATCAAACCAGTTCACTCCCTGAGTTATCCTGCAGAGCTGGTGTTGTGTGACAGCAAAAAGACCCCTGGGCTGTGCCAAACAAGCACACAAGATGTGGGGATTGTGACCCAAGGTGCTCCAGGCATGGACCTGTCTTTGTAGGAGTATTTCTGGATGGGTACAAGGGCAGATCTCATTTCAGAGGGGTGAGAACAGACTGGGGTTGGGTCTGAACTCATCCCACCAAACCTGGCATTCGAGCAGAGGATCTCTGACAGGACTGGTGTCACCCCAGGTTCCTTTATCAGCCAGAAGACATGGCCAACTTCAGAAATCCTGATTCATCCTTGGGGGTGCCTCCCTCTCTCCACCACTAACAGGAGAGGGAGGGTCCCTCTGCTCCTCTGCTGTGTTTCCAACACCTCCCTTTGCCTCCACAGACTCTGACCCTCTCTGACCTGAAGCCCAAGCGAGGACCAGTGTCGGGTGGCACCCAGGTGACAATCACAGGCAACAACCTCAATGCTGGCAGCAACGTCATCGTGACCTTTGGGCGACAGCCCTGCCTCTTCTACAGGTACAGATGAGCCCTTCCCTAGCTGCTCATGCCTGAGTGTCAAAGATTAAATGCCAGTTAAAGTCAGGGACCTTCTCCTGCAGCCCTGACACCTTGTCCCTCAAGTGCCTCCTTTGCTCTTGGCCACATCTACACTGCAAACGGGACTTGTGCATTCTGCACCATGCACTGCCTTGTTGGCCATGTTTTGGGGAGAGAAAATAGGATTTATTTCATTGTTTTGACCGGTATTTGATGTGCTTTTTCCCGTGGCCTCTTGTCAAATTTCAGTACAATTCTCCACGGTCCTGTGCTCTGCTACTTGCTCTGGGAGTGAGTCGTTTAAAAGATTCATTTTCATGTCCCTGCTTTAGTAGAGGTGACAAAGAAAATCTGACAACATCAGCTCGAAGCACTAAACCACCTCCCTTTTATCCCAGAATAGTCCTGTAGTGCTAAGAAATGGATGATTTGCAGCATTTTAGCTCTGCGCTGGCTCTTGTTCAATGGCACTTCGGAGAGGCTTAATGTCAGTGTTACCTGCTGGATGTTCCCTGATCCCTGTGAGAATGGGTTTGAATCCCATTCCCAGGGGCTCCCGCAGCTCAAAGATACCCAGGGCAACACATTTTGCTGCCAGCAGTGATGGGGGCTGAAGATGAAGTTGGCACATTTCTCCCCAATGTGTCCTTGGCAGAGGAAGCGCTCGTTCACAGGAGACCTGGGAGCACTGCCCTGGGGCCATGCCCTTCCCTCTCCTGGCTCTGGGGATCCTCTTTAGCAGCCTGTCATGACTGTGGAGCCATCCAGCATTCAAAATTCAGCAGGGTGAAGTCACAGGCTGGGATTTGAAATGCCAAGGGGGAGCCACAGCTGCTTGGAGGTGCTCGGTGAAGACTGGGGGATTTCAGGAGGGATTGAGCACTGTCTTTTGGGGGAATTTGGAGGGCACCTGGAGGGTCATCAAAGGTGACTTACACCCCCATTTTGGGGCTGTAAGATGATGCTGCATCACAGATCCCAGGACTGGGAAGATTGAGAATGTTTGGTGCCTGGATTTTTGCCTCATTTTGAAAGGAATGCAGACCCGGAGTTGGTTTTGAGCCCTGCCAAAAAGGAAAGGTTTATGCAGAATCCTCTTTAAATATAATCATAAAATGTTTCCCACTGTATTAGCACTTCCAGAGGTACAAGGCATGCTGCAAACTGCACTTAAACAAGACTTACAGTCCTAATGCAAAGTAAACTTTATGATCCCAGACTGCAAAGCTGAGGTGCAAACACCCCTTTTATGAGCTGCTGCTGCACATGTCTGCAGGCAGGAAGGAAACATCCATCAAATATTTAATCACAGAGAAATACTTCTGGAGAGGGGCCTGGTTTGGACTGCCCTTGGGGTTCAGATTTTATTCTGAGTCCTGAGAGATGAAGGCTCTTGTGGTTTTATTTAAACCAGTGAAAAGGCAATGTCACTTCCCCAGACGCTGCTACAGGAACATAAATGATTCACACTGAGTTTCACCTCTTCAGTGCCTAGCTTTGGGCCACGGGAAATAACAATAAATAATTGGGCTCTTTTGGGCACCTTTTTGCTGCTGTTAGCACCTGGTTCACATTTCCTTTCTCCCCCTCCCAGGAGATCCACCAAGCACATTGTCTGTAACACCACGGCCTCCTACGAGGGCTTTGAGAAGGTGAAGGTGTCTGTGAGAGTGGACAAGGCCAAGATCCACCAGGAGCTGCACTATGAATATGTAGAGGACCCCACCATCCTGAGGATCGAGCCTGAGTGGAGCATCTTCAGGTGAGTGTCCCAGGGGAACCCTCTCCCAATTCCCATGGTTTTTTTAAAGGAGCTGTGCTCTGATAACTTTGGTCCTCGGTGTAGAAAACTGGTTTCCAAGCACTGTGTCCACCAAGAATTTGTGCAGAGATACTTCCCAGATCAGGGTGGATTGAGTGAAACAACACTGAATGATCAGTGTTTGTAAATATATAAATATATTTATATACAGGTTTATTTTAAAACAGTTTGGTTGCAGGGGGAAGCAGCTACATAGCCATTTTGGTTGTTATTATCTCTAGCACTATGAAAATATAAAAGCCTAAAAATATCACGTAAGAAAATGCATAAGAAAGAAAAGGAAAGGATGAGAGCAGAAAGATTGCACCACTCAGAGGCTCCACAAAACCTGGTCACTGCAATTTCAAAGCCTGGTGGTTGAGGTGATGGTCACAGCCTGGGTCCATCAGATGACAAGGGGCATCCCAAAGAAAGGATGAAGCAAACCCCCAGAACACAACCTCTGTTGGGTTTACACTCAGGTCCAGGTGGGAACACCCAGCGGGGAGTTTCGCTGGGTGATGGAAAGCTGTGGAGCAGGGACACCTGTGTGATGGGATGTGGTGGAGCAGGAGTTTTTGACACCTTCTTGTCGTTCTGATTCTGGACGGCGAAGGGAAAGAAGAACGACACAGTGTCTAGTCTCAGGACAAAGGAGAGTAATCTTTATTTTTTACTGTCTTTCTTATAGACAGTTCTGAGAGAACAGGCATGATTGGACACTCTGAATAACAAGTTAGAAAAACACCACTTGTGAAGACTGTTTTTCTCCTCTAAGGACAGTTTTGAATCTTCTTCAGACTTCTCAGGAAAGCATGAGAGAGTTATTTGACTCAATTTCTCATGCCTTCTGCCTGATCTCTTGCATTCAGCATCTACACCTTTGAGGTGGACACAGCTGCCTCTGGCAGCAGCCCAGCTGGCTCCATTGTGTCCCATCACGGCCCATCAGCGGCATGAGTGTTGCCTTAGAAAGGCTGACCTGAAACAGAGACTGGACAGAGCTAGAGAATAAAGCAGATATTTATTGAAAGGACAGGAGTCTGACCAGGGCTGCACCCCAGGCAGACCCAAAATGGCCACAAAATGGGGCCCCTGGTCATGAGGGTTTACATTTTTATAAGTTTTGGTCCATTAGCATATTGGGGTCCAATTGTCCAATTACAGCTTCAGGGTGTGAGGTCCCATCCTGCTCATTCCTCCCTTTGGTCCAGCGTTGTTTGTGCTTTTGGGCCTGAAAGTTGTCCTTGGTCTCCAAGGGGAAAAGATTTGTTTTGTCTCCCTGCTCTGTGAAGAGAGTTCACTAGCACTTAACATGAGACTTAGAACTACACACTTAGGCAGTACAGAATCTGAAATCATGAAAGCTAAACCTTAAGGCATCATGAGCACCTTCATGAGCAGACTCCATGTGAATGTCCCTTGGGCTGGGGAGTTACCACAGCTGAGTTCACTTGACAAGCACAAACACAAAGTTCCCACCTCCCAGGACTCTCCTCTTTCCTTATCTGGCCCAACATCAGCTGCATCCTGAGTTGGGCCCTGGGCACCTGGCTGGGTGCTTTGCCCACCTGGGTCTTTGAGCCACCAGCACCCCAGTGTCTCTTCCAGCATCACATTCTTCTCCCTTGACCTGGGAGGACTGGACAAGAGTATCACATTTGTCCTGTCCCAAGTTCCCTCCACACTCCAAATCCTGTTTGTAGGTGTGTTTGGGGAGGGGTGGCTTCGGTGGTCACAGATGAGCAGCTGCTTCTTTGCAGTTTGCTACAGTGGGCAAAAGCCTTTCCATGATTTTAGCCATATTTAAGCCATGGACCATTTCATTGTCTCACAGTTTGCGAGCTGCAATTCCTACCTTTCCTACAGCCTTCATGGACTTGCAATTCCTACATTTCACACAGCCTTCATGGACTTGAAATTTCTACATTTCCCCAGCCCTCATGGACTTGATGCCCCAGGACTAAGCATTGCCTGTTTGGCCATGGTGCCTGAAAGCCTCAGGGCTCTGTCCTGAGATGAAACACAATGGGAACCCTGCTCCCTGCCCTATCCAGGGGCCTTTCTCCTCGTTAGGGATCCCTTTTTCTCTTCACCCCCTTGATGCTGCTTTGGTGAATTCACAGGGTTCACATGAAGGTGCCTGAGAGCAGCGTTTGCCCTGGTTGTGGAAGGCATCAAAGTGATGCCCAGACTCTCAGAAGCATGGAGAAATGGCCTCAGGAAGGGAGAAATTGGTCATTAAATGTACTGAGATTTCCTTGAAAAGATACAAAATGAGAAATCTGAGTCTGCCCTCATTCATCCACGGCAGCTCTCTGCTTCCCTGTCAAACTGGACTGATTGGAGTCCCTGGGGATTAGGAGCAGGGCTTGTAAATCCCCCCAGTTCAGCTCCCATCCCAAAGATGTTTTCACAAGTCAATTAGTGCCTTTAATTATCGTGAGGGAATGTGATGATTGAGCCGGATTGAGCCTTTGCACGTTGGGGATTTTCCATTTGGGGCTTTTATTTTCAGTCAGAGTCCAGGTTATCAGTGAAATGAGAAATCACTTTATTCCCCTTTAAAGCAAGCTCGGTGCTGCTTAAAAGGTGTGAGCTTGACAGCCTAGGAGAGTGAAATCCCAAATATTCCCTGGAAGGCTGCAGCACAGGGACCTTGCTCCATCTGGCCTCAGGTGTGGCTGGGAGGTGAGGTGTTGTTGTAGGACACAAAGCAAGATGAGGGACTCCAAATATTTCAGAAGGCAAAAAGCATAGAACAAAAGCTTTATTGTCTAATTCTTACTACTTTTTTATAAGGTGTTCTGCTACAGACTTAACACGATTGGTGAACAGGAATTACACTTCTCTGATCCCATTGGTTAAACCAGAGAAACAGCCAAAATGTTTTGAGAACTAGAAAAGCAAAACACCACCTGGAGAAAGATTGTTTGGAGAAAGGAGATTGTTTGCTAATATTGTTTTGAAAAGAAGCTTTCTTAAGAATTTCTCCCTTGGGAGAAAGCTAGGAGCCTAGCAAGCTAAAATCTCTCAGACCCAGAAATATCAGGCCCACAGTGAGGAGCTCTCCACAGCTTGCTGGCTCCTTGGTTTGTCTGCTGAAGCTGCCAGGCAGAGGTGAAGGAGCAGCCAAGGAGATGCCTCAGGTGTGTTAGCAAAGTTTTGCCCAGCCTGGAGGTGCAGGGACTCTGTGTCCCATGGCTGGCTGGATGGCATCTCCCAACCCAAATCCCAGAAAAATGGAAATAAGGGTGAGGTGCTTGCTTAGGGGGCACTAGATTATTTGTGGGGTGTGTGGCTGCCAAGGTGGATGGCTGGGACTGCATTTGTCTCATCACTCATGGAATTATTAAGGCTGGAAATGACCTCTAAGATAATTGTCTCCAATTCTTTACCAAGCACTGACATGTTCACCACCAAAATGTGTCCCCAGGTGACACATCCACACAGCTTTTGAGCACTTCCAGGGATGATTGGAGTGTTTCCAGCGATGGAGCATTTTTGGGGTACAACCTCTCCCCTTTGCTTTCTTCATCTGAAATTGGGAAGCATCAATTTGTGCATTAACAGACTCCTCATTTTAACCAGACCTACCCCATTTCATCCTCCTTCTTAACCACTTTGGAGTCACTCCAAAGGTGCACAACCCTGGAGAGAGAAGATGGAATATCCAGGATTACCACGGGGGTTTGGGGTTTTAGGGACAGTTTTAGGTGCTGTAACTGTGGGGCTGAGCTGTTCCCAGCCAGAGATGATTGACATTAAACCAGCTTTGCAAAACCAGTGAATGAATGTACCAAGCCTGGCTTAAAAGCTTTTCAAGGGCTATTTTTCAAGACAATAAAGAAAAGATTACTGCTAATTTACTTCCATAGCCAAAAAAAATAAAAAAAAAAATAAAAAAGGAGTCACGCTGGGCTGGCAAGTGAATAAAATTCTATAAGGCTCCATTAATACTTTTGATCTGGGTTTGATTTGAGTTACATCCAGCAATTACCTGAGTCTGCAGGCAGAAAATGATACTCAGGGTCTTTTGGGGCCATAAACAGTTAAATTCTGAGAGCTTTTGGCACCTCTGTTATTTTGCTGGGCAGCAGCAGGTCTCCAGGCTCTGCTCCCACCTGGCTGAGCATCCAGATACAGGCACAAATGCCAGTGGCTGGTGATTTTCAAGGCAAGACACAGTTTTATTTACTTTATTTTCAAGCCAGAGAGGGTTTTGGGGCTCTTTTTAAGTCTTCAGCAAACAAAAAACTGCTTTATTTTTTTTTCTTTCCCTCTCTCAGGTCAGCTGCTGTGGCTGTGTTCATTACCTGTGGTCTGAGCCTGCAAGCTCAGATTCCAACCCAAATAGAGGTTTTTTAACACGTGGGTTTAAAACTGTGTGCACAGATTTGGCTGATTAAATAAAAGGATTTGTGTTTATATAGACACACATACCTGTAGGTGTGTTCACACACTGGGTTTTTGTGAGACACGTAAAACTTTCAGCCGAGTAAAGATATAAAATCCCTTCTAGTTTGAATCAGCAGAGATTAATTATATTAGTAATGATATTATTATTAAATTATACAATGATAGCAACAAAAATAATATTTTTTTATTATTAATATAAAGGCTCACAGCCAAAATTCAGAAGATCCAGGACAATGGAGACAGAACCATTTGGTTTATACACTTCTGGGTTTTGAAGAATGAGCTCTCCCTGGATGACGTCAGGAATCTTTACAGGGAAGCTGAATTTTGGGGAGAGGGTATTTTATTCTGTAAGGCAGGGAAGGGAAGGTCTCTGGTAAGCAGATGAGTGATTTCAGCAGGATCCCTTGTCCGTTCAAAAATACTCATCCAGATCTTATGGAAACAGCAAAATGGGGGTTTGCCCCGTAAAATTTCCCATTAGCAATTTCCCATTATAGCTGATGATTTCAGAGAAAAAAACTTGAGATTCTCCACCAAACTCCAGGTGAAATGTTGCCCTAATCATGGACCAGTCCAGTCCTTGAGTAAAAGACCATGAGGAGCCTCCCAGAGAAGTGTCCCAGTAGTATCTGCTGGAAGATGTGGTTGTGCCCATTCCCTTTGGATAAACCCAAACTGTCTGGTTCATCAGCGTGGGTGCCTCTGGAGGGGCTGGAGCAGAGCTCACCCAAACCTGACAGCTGTTCTGTGGATGTTTGTATTCACTCCTGCCTCCCCAGCTGATTAATAATGGAAGATAAATGAGGAACACTGAAAACAAAGGTCAGAAACCGGGGAGATTTGTTGCCTTCTTCCTCACAGGGTGTTTCTTCTCTGGTGTTTTCTCATTTATAATGCACCTGCTTCACCTTTCCTGTATGTGCAGCTTTACCTGGAGGCAGGAAGGGGATTCTGGGCTTTCTTTTCACAATCCCATTGATTTCCACGTGGCCTCCCTTTCCCAGCAGGAAATAAACTGCATCCTGGACAGTCTCCAAAGGGAGTTATAGAGCCAGGTGCTGAAACTGCTGAGAGCCCTCCTCAGCCTGGGAAACCCTCAGAGATGGGGCTGTCTGCTGATGACATTTCCTCCTCCTGTCCTGGCTGTGTGAGCCCTGACAGGGGAAGGCTTTGCTTTCTTGGATAACTCTTCTCCTTTCAGCCCTGGATCACTCTGCCCCCACCTCATGCTGTAACAGCAGAGCTCACCCTGACAGATCAGAGCTGCTTGAATTTGGGATGGCCAAAGCTGTCTGTGGTGAACACTTCTCCTTAATGTGGTGTTCAGAGCCAGCCCTGTGATGCCTGGGAATGGTCCTTTGCAGTTTCCTTCCTCCTTCCCCTGCATTCCCTGAAGTCCCACAGTTGCTGGCTGCAGCTGGAAGAGGCAGGGGAAAGGAGAGAAGGGTGTTTCTGAGAGTTGTTTCCTTGTGGTGACAGCCACTGCAGGGAGCGAGGAGGGCTCCAGCTACATCTCCCCACAAAAGTGAGAAAATCCACCAGATGCCTGGGGGCTGTGGCTTGTGGGAGTTGGCTTTCTCAGGAAATTGGCCTTTGAGCAAGGGGACACAGAGACTGGGAGTGTCTGCTGGTGTTGGATGCTGATCCACCTGGGCCACCACATGGAAACCAGGCCAGGGCCTGATGCACACCAGAGCTGAAAAACTTTGGCTCAATTTCTTCTAATTGCTGCAGGACTGGGTACCCTGGTGGCACCAAAGAGTTCACTGAGGTGACGTTGTCATATTCAGGGTGAGGTTTGATAGCAGGTCAGGTATGGGGCTACAGACCTCAACCCAGAGTCCTCAAGAGCTGTTTCCATGGCTGTTTCACTGTGTCTGTGAGGGCTTTTTGGGTTGGGCACTGGAACAGCTCCCCAGGGAAGGGGCAGGGCCCCAAGGCTGCCAGAGCTCCAGGAGGGTTTGGACAACACTCTCAGGGATGAGCAGGGTGGGATTGTTGGGGGTCTCTGCAGGGCCAGGAGTTGGATTGGATGATCCTTGTGAGTTCCAATTCAGGATATTTCATAATTCTATGACAGATTGAGGTGATATAGGAGATACAGCCTGTGGACCATTTTAAAGACCCTGTGTTAAATCTCCACTGTGTTCTCATCCCCAAAGCTTGTGACTGTGGGCCTGATGTTTCTGGGTCTGAGAGATTTCAGCCTGCTAGCAGCTGCTTTCTCCCAAGGAAAAATTCCTCGAGAAAGCTTCTTCTCAAAACAATCTTAACAAACAACTCTCCTTTCTCCAAACAATCTTTCTCCAGGTGGGGTTTTGTTTTTCTAGTTTTCCAAACATTTGAGCTGTTTCTCTGGTTTAACCAATGGCATCAGAGAGGTGTCATTCCTATTCACCAACCATGTTAAGGCTGTAGCAGAACACCTGATAAAAGTAGTAAGAATTAGACAATAAAGTTTTTTCTATGCTCTTTGCCTTCTGAAATATTTGGAATCTCTCATCTTTTTTTCATGTCCTACAACCATGTGTGATGGCTGAATCCTGACAATGAGAACCACCCCGAGGCTGCCTGACGTGGCAGTTTTAGCAGGCATTTGTCTCTGCTTATTTCTCCCCTTATGAATGAATGAAAAACCATTTGTTTTCTTCTTCCTCCCCTCTCTACTGGACTGCAAGACGTGGTCAGACACTTTGCAACCAACATTTAGGAACACAGATCACCCATTCCTGGTGTGATGAGTTCTGACATCTACTAGCTGGGTTATTTAATCCCATTTCTTGTTCTCCAGTGGCAACACTCCCATTGCTGTGTGGGGAACTCACCTGGACCTCATCCAAAACCCCCAGATCCGGGCAAAGCACGGTGGAAAGGAGCATGTCAACGTGAGTACAACTGCAGAGCTGGGGAGGGGACATGCCATGGTGGGGACAGGGGCTGGCTGACAGCTCTGGAGCTGGAAATCTCCTATTGCAGCCCAAAAAAGAGGGCATGGCTTGTTCCTGGAAATATTATCTCGTCCCTGAAAGACACACACCAAAAAAGAAGGTTTTTGGCAGGGCTGGAACGAAACTTCAGGGTCTTCTGAGGCCTTCAGCTTTGTCTTTGCTTCTCCAGCTTGCTGGGATTCATTTCAGGTAACCTGATATCCCAGCTGGAATCCTCAGCACAACTGAGCATGCACTGCACCAACGTTTTTGGAAAAATGACTGGACTGTGAGACCTAATTGCAAGGTGGTAACGAGGTTTTGACAAATCTGTGCTGTGCAAAAAATAAGGGAAGAAACTTCTATTTCCAGAAGGAAATAAAGTCAGGGAAAATGCTGATGCTGGCAACATCAGCAACAGGCTGAGCTCTCTCAAGACGCACAGGAGGCCCTGTTGAAGGGAAAACTGCTCCACACATCTGCCCCAGCAAGGCTTTCCTAACCCCTGCCCAGCCTTGATTGTGTGGTGGGAAATGTTTGGAAGCAGTGGAGCACCAGCCTGTTCCAGGAGAACCATGGGGGTCTGCTCCTCCCTCTCCCTGAGAGCCATCTGCCCACCAGGAAGGATGGGGCCATTTTCCATAAACACTCCTTGGTTTGGGTTTCTTTCCCCAGAGCTGTGAGGTGCAGAACAGCACAGAGATGACCTGCCAGGGTCCCTATTTCCCATAAACACTCCTTGTTTTGGGTTTCTTTCCCCAGAGCTGTGAGGTGCAGAACAGCACAGAGATGACCTGCCAGGCTCTGCATTTCCCATAAACACTCCTTGTTTTGGGTTTGTCTCCCCAGAACTGTGAGGTGCAGAACAGCACAGAGATGACCTGCCAGGCCCCAGCTCTGGCTGTGGACCCCAATCACCACTCTGAGCTCGCTGAGCGCCCGGAGGAGTTTGGCTTCATCCTTGACAATGTGCAGTCCCTGCTGATCCTCAACAAAACCAACTTCACCTACTACCCCAACCCCATCTTCGAGGTTTTCAATCCCTCAGGGATCCTGGAGCTGAAGCCTGGAAGTCCCATCATCCTGAAGGTGAGATGGGGACCAAGGACTGGATGAGGAAGGACAAACGAGAAGGAAATTCTGCCTCTTGCCTCTGTGTGCCTGCTAGCACCCCCATAAATCATCCTGATTGCACCCCAGAGATCTCCTCCATCCCTTGCCCCTTTTGGAACCATATCAGTCACCATCAGCAAGCACCAAGCACTGCCCACACCCATAACTAAGAATTATAAACTCCTGTGTGCAGCCTAAATTTGTACCCACTGCTGTTCACCAGAGAACATCTTCTACCCTTGCAATGTGGCTGACAGAGAAATACCCAGCTCTGTTCCCTTTCTTGTACATTCAAGACCTTCCTCTCAGCCTTATTTAAACCCAAACCAGTCCTTTGGCATTTCTGTAAACTTCACAAAACACAGAGAAGGAATTTGATGATGCAGCATTTCTGTACCACTATTTTTACATGGTGAATATGCAAAGAAATTATTTTACCTGCAGATGCTTTTTTGCATGTTTGGAAAGGGATCTGACTCACTTGCCTAACTATGCTTAGCGAGGGCTTTATGTTTTATTATTTTTTATTTATTGTGCAGGACTTAGGTGGAACATTTCCCATTCAGCTGCAGAGAGGGAGGAGCAGGACAGGCCTTTGTGACTGCTTGGAGTCTGTAACCACTCATGCTGCTCCCTGCATGTGTTCCCAAATTGGCTTTTCCTCTCTGTGTGAGCAAATGGTGAACTACAAAAGTCATAATAGAATCATATTTAGGTTGGAAGGGACCTTAAAGACGATCTCATTCCAACCCCCTGCCATGGGCAGGGACACTTTCCACTATCCCAGGTTGCTCCAAGCCCCATCCAACCTAGAGCAGTGTCAGGGATCAGCCATCCACACCTATCAGATGCAGCATCAACACTTGCATGCCAGGAATGAACCAGAGGGGGAGAGAAAACTCTTCCCTGGTGTTTATTTGGTTATTTGGGGGTGTGATGTTCCTCTGTGTGCAGGGCAGGAATCTGATCCCGCCGGTGGCAGGAGGCAATGCCAAGCTGAACTACACCGTGCTGGTGGGCGAGAAGCCCTGTGCAGTGACCGTGTCAGACGTGCAGCTCCTCTGCGAGTCCCCAAACCTCATTGGAAGGCACAAGGTGATGGTAAGTGATGCCTCACCCTCAGCCTCTGCTCCCTGGGTGGCTTGGGAGGGCACAGCAGAGCTGGCAGAGGGCTCTGAGGGCTTTGCATCACTGTTTGCCATCACAGAATCACCAGGGTCCCTTTTCTGGTATAATATTCTCATAGCTCGGAGAAGGAGAACAGTGGAAAAGTGATCTGGAGATCTTTGTGGACAGTGAGACACCTTTCATGATCAAACCCCAGTAGGAGAGTTTGCCTCTCTTCTATTTTTGTATGTGCTGTACGAGCCCTGGATGCTCATGTGACATCACGTGTAACATATTCCTACATGAAATTGTTAAATTCAGCACAGTCCCCATCACTTTGTTGACAGGATGGTGACTAAAATTTGCCTTTTTGTAGGAGAGAAAAAAGAAAAAAAAAGGCAGAATGTGGACAATAATGTGACTGGACTTCTGGGTTTGAACTTCTGGGTTTTGACTTCTGTAAAACTTAGTGTGCTCCTACAAATCCTTCCTGGAACCTGTGAAGAAAGGACCTGGTGATTACATCAGAGGGAACTTCTCCTCCTCTCACCACTTATTTATTTACTCCTTTTTTTACTTTCCTCTCAATAATTTGAATTCCTTGATGCTGGTGGTTGATAAACCTCATATCAGCAAACACCCTGGAATTGTACCAAGCTGTGGGTGAGAACAACAAAAGCTGACAACTGAAATAATTTCTCATTCCTTGTGAACAGCTGTTTTTCTGTTGTGCTCCCCAAAGCTGTATCTATCACACATTAATTTATTTATTAATTTATAGTTTAGTTTATTTATTTCAGCACAATGAGACTCAGAGAGTTTGATCATTAAAAAGATTTTTTTCTGGGAACTTTTAGGAAGCAGAGTTCATGGTGACCATTTTGGGTCTTGTTTGTGGCTGCTGCTGGGATCCTTGTAGTGGCTACTTAACTTCTCTGTGCCAAAGTTTGTCATCTGGAAAATAGAGGTAATAATCCTTTCCAGCCATGCAAACACACCGTGACTCTCGATTCATTGCAGAGCACATTAAGACCCTCCAAGAGGAGCAGTAGTGAAGTGAGAGATTTTCTCTGTGTGAAAACCAAAGCTTTTGAGCACGGCAGTAAATGTTCCCTGGCATTTTCATGGATATGATTAAACATATGGTTAGTCAGAGAAGGACAAAGCCAATCCTGGGGAGACAAAACTCAAAGCCAGGTGAGCAATAATCAAGCCCTGGGGATCCAGGACGTTGGACATCTGGCCAGGCTGTACTAATTGGGAAGACTCTGCTCCTGCAGCTTGGGACAGTTTAAGTGAAGCCAAAGGTGAAGAAACAATGCCTTTTTGAGGATGCTGGTGAAACGAGGGATACTGCTGGGAAACTGGGAAGTTGATGGGGGTGCTCAAGGATGGACTTTCCATCTGGAACCAGGGCTGGAAAACACCTCCTCCAGCATGGCACAGCACCTCTGCTGCTCAGGCAGGGACCATGTTTCACACAAACATCTCTTTGATGGACAGGATAACTGACAGTAGTTCCTCCTCCTGATTCTGACGAAGATTTACTGCCTGACCTTGAGGAAGTTGTTGAACAAACCCTTTCTTGCAAAGTGAGGTGCAAAAAAAGAAAACCTCATGAGCTGAGAGGGAGCCATGGGAACGAATCAACTGGTGCAAGACAGAGATTATTTCTAAGTGAAGGAGCAGTGGCAATGACACGTTGATGTCAACATGCGTTTGATCTGGTTCAGCTGTCTGTTACACAATGACAGAGTCGAGTGTTTGAAAAAAACAGCAAAGAAATAAAAGGCCTGGGCGATGGTTAAAAAGAAGGTTGACTAAAACTCAGAGGCAAGGTTTTTCCCAAGGAAAAGAAAGAGATGTGAGGAAGATCCACTGGAGGCTATGCCAGAGAAGGTCTGCAGGGAGGATGTGGAGCACATCTGAAGGGTTGCTGGTATCTAACACAGTCTGGGAAGTGCACCAGAGTCTGTATAAGGAATGGAGAGATGGCCAAATGCAGCAGCTGAAGTTCAGGGTGTGAGTCATCTCATCCTTAGAGGGATAACTGGATTTGGCCAGGACAAACATGCACAAGGAAAGACACTCCTTCAGAACTCCTGAACTCCTACAGGTGGCCACTAAGAGTAGGTTGGAGAAAACCGGGCTCTGACATAGAGCCCATTTAGAACAGAGTGATTTAGGACAAATTCAGGATTAACAGTCTTTAAAAATGGCCAGACTGTTGTTTGGTGGGTTCATGATCAGATTTCTGGAAGGTAAAAATAGCTTCCTCCAGAAGCATTTGGTGGATTAAGAGGTAGAGTAGGGCTATATGTGCATATTCTCTCGTGTTTCTTTTCAAAGCTCACAATAACACTGCAGCCTCGTAGACTTTCTTCTTCAAGAGCCAGATTCCCTCAGATCATGGCAGCTTCACTTGCGGATTGTGAGACCTTCCCAGTGAGGAGACCACCTTGAAAGGGGAACACACTGGGCCTAACTTTGAACATCTGCTTTTTGGAGCTTAGATCCCCTCATCATTAATGGAGAGAAACGGGAACTTCCACTGAATGAAAGGCCTCATCCCAGTGTCAAAGGTGTCAGAAGCAGCTCACATAAATCACGTCCTGAAAGTGGTTTTTCCCTTTGTTGACTCTGGAATCATGCTGCAGTGCCTAACTTGGATGTGCACGTGGAATATTTGCTGAGAGAAATCCCACCCATGGAGACAGGCTGCTCTTCCAGCTTTGAGGATGGATCTGCGCTGGGATTTGGGATTGGGGTTGTTTCAGTCCAGTCTGATATTCGTTGAATGGACTCGTCTCACTGCAGGGCTTGGAGAAAGAGAAAATGAAGAAGAATTAATCTATTTATTGATCCACTGACAGGAAGGAAAACGTGAGCTGTGAGAAAATTTTCCTGGGAGGATTTGGGACAGTGGTCTAGGGCGAAAGGAACAACTTCCAGTGCATGGATTAGGATGTGATTTTGGCAGTTTGCCTGCTCAGTTGAGCAGTCCTCATTCCAACAACAAACCTCGGGATTTCTAAGTGAGTCGGATCTTGTACCTTGAAATGGATGGGAAAACTCATTACTGCTGCATCCCCAGCTGCATGTCTGAGGTTCTTTGGCCACTGAAAATGCTCTACAAGCCAACAGTGTCAAGGTGGCAATTGGTCATCTTGAAACTATTACCTGAACAGATGAGTTTAGGACTAGTTTTTTTTCATCATGGACATTTTATCTCTCTAGACCCCACCCCAAAATGGCATGAGAGGGCCTTGTGGATGGAAATTGCTGTTTTCAGATGCTCAGTTTGGTTTTGTCCATGACATAAGGGTTGTAGTTGTGTCTCTTTGGCCAGCACCCACTGAGGAGCAGCCTACACCTGGTGGTAGAGCAAAACAACCTTCTTCCCTGAGGCTGGGACTGGAATAACTCCCAGGAGATGATAAGGTCACTGAGATTCGTGTCCCCAGGAAGGGTTGGGGTGGAGAGCACCTGGGAAAATTCATTAATTCATGACTCTACTCTGTAGTCTCTTCTGCTGGCTCCAGCTGGGCCAGTTTCTCCCTCCTGCAGCCTAGAGAGGAAACCTGAGTAGGTGCCTGAGCTGAGCTGTGGGAAGCCCTGGGATTAATGAGTGTCCAGGCAGGCTGGGGATTAGCTGAGAGCCAGCAGGATGCAGGACAAGGCTGAACACCAGGCTGGGGTGTGGGGCAGAAATGTGAGGAGATGTGATGGAGAACTCCTCACAGTGGAGGAAGAAAACACTTTAATTCCACACTGCAGTGGCCCCAGGTGCAGTGGGAGTAGGAAACAGTCAGCCCTGGGATCCTGAGTGCATTTCTGCCTGGCAGCAAGAGTTTGTCCTTTGTGCAGGGCCAGCTGTGCCTCTCTGTGACACAGCTCAGCTGGGATGAAGTGATAGGACTCATCATCCTTCAAGCTCTTTGCATGGCATCTTCCCAGCTTTCTGCTGATCTACAACCAGCATTCCCAAACCACAGCACAGCCCTTGAAGCCTTTTTATCCTTCAGGCCGGTCAGCAAAGCTTTTCTCCCACCACTCAAGCTTTGCCTACTCTACAAATAGCTTTGAACAGCCTTGCAGTAGCCTGAAGCCAGAATATCCTGTGGGATTCCTGTTGGGAGTGGTGCTCATGTTGTAAAAAAGGGCTCTAAGGGACTTGCTTCCGCAGAAGGTTTTGATGGGCTCGCAGCAGGACTGCTTGCAGGGTTTCTTTCTGTGTGTTAAAACCAAGGCCCTTTCTCAGCAGCTTCTTCCAGGGGCTGGAAGCAGCTCTGGGAACCTCTGGAAGTACATGGAGAACAAAAAGCTGTGTTCAACTCCTCCTGGTGAACATCTGCAGTCACCCTGACAAGGTGTGGCTAAGATAGGGGCTGTAAAGAGAAGGGGCCAGGCTTTGTGGGGTTTGTGGTGGTTTTTCACTGTCCCAGAGGCTCCCCAGTACAGTTTTGTCTGGTGGGAGAGTCAAAAGAAAATAGTGGCTCTGATTTCTGCAGTCCCACTGTACTCACCGGGCCAGGTGTCCTCTGCCCCGTTGTGGGGTTAGGACCCATCAGACCACACCTTGAGCTCTGTGTTCTGTGTGTGTTTTGGGGCTAAGTGACATCAGTGCCCCATACCACACATCAGGATGGGGAATGAAAAATCCAGAATGAAATCCAAACTGACACGGAGAAGTTGTGCCTGGGGACTTGTCTCACCACAAGCCCTTTTGTGGCTGGGTTCACGGTGACTGCCAACAGAGGTGATTCCATCTGGCATTTCCAAGTGTTTTTAAGCTGTTCCATATCCAAATACTTCCCCTCTTGGCTTGGGATGCAAGGGGATGTCACCACTCCCCCTCAGCCAGGACGACGACAGAGTTCCTCCGCGTTCCTGCTCCTTTGACAGTTTCAGTGCAGCTCTTTGCTGCTTTCCCTCTAGGCTCGTGTAGGAGGCATGGAGTTCTCTCCAGGGATGGTGTACATCTCCCCAGACAGCCCCCTCAGCCTGCCGGCCATCGTCAGCATCGCGGTGGCCGGCGGGCTGCTCATCATCTTCATCGTGGCCGTGCTGATCGCCTACAAGCGCAAGTCCAGGGAGAGCGACCTCACCCTCAAGCGCCTGCAGATGCAGATGGACAACCTGGAGTCCAGGGTGGCCCTGGAGTGCAAAGAAGGTAGGGTGAGGAGGACAGGGTGACGCCGTGTTGGGAGAAGGGAGACACCCAGGCACAAAGCTTTGAGCCGAAACACCACGGTGTCGAACCCTGTGGGTGTGGCTCGAGCCTGGATCTGGTCTGACTTTCCCTGTTTTCCCCTAGTCCAGATTTTCTCCACCCTCTCCTAACTGGATTTGATGATTCGAAATCCACAGAAAGCCTTGGCACACACCCCTGGGGAAAGGCTGTGTTGTGGCAAAGGTGACCCTGCTCTCACCTGTCCACCTTCTTCCTCTCTACGTTTCCTGTCCTTATTCTTGTCCATGAGAGTCAGGGGTTTTTCCCATTCTGGTGAGGCTGATCTGGATTTTCACTGCTCCCTGAGTTGTTCTCTTTTTGTGCCAGCCTTTGCAGAGCTGCAGACAGATATCCATGAGCTGACGAGTGACCTGGACGGAGCCGGGATCCCTTTCCTCGACTACCGAACCTACACCATGAGGGTGCTTTTCCCTGGCATTGAAGATCATCCAGTTCTGAGGGATTTGGAGGTAAAACAACAACCTTTCCTGCTTCTAGCTCCTCTCATGCCTCCCTTTAAAGTCCTGGATTCCATAGATTCTGTGTCAGTGGTGGTGATGTGATGACTGGATTATGCTGTGTCCCACAAGAGGTGAAAGAGGTCCTCATTAAAAATATGGGTTGAAAGGGGAAATGTTTCCTGTTGTCTTAGATCATATTAGATCATGAAATCATTTAGGTTGTAAAAGACCTCTAAGATCATCAATTCCAATCATCAACCCAATGCTGCCAACTCCATCACCAAACCATGTCCCCTCGTGTGACATTCACACAATTTTTGAAAACTTCTAGGGATTGTGATCCCACAGCTCCCCTGGACAGCTTGTTCCACCATCTGAACATCCTTTCAGTGAAGAAATTTTTCCTAATTTCCAGTCTAAGTCTCCCCTGGCACAACTTTAAGGCCGTTTCCTCTCCTCTTGTCACTTGTCACCTGCTAAATTCTGTCTGGTCACTCTCTTATTTGGAAGACTCATAAATCCATATGCATTAAGTCTATTCAGTTCAGCTTCTCTTTGGTCTTAGCTCTTCTGTGGCTTGAGTTTTAGACTGGATTTGATATTTTCTGCCATGCAGGGGCAATGAAAACCTGTTGTATGTCAGAGGAGTGTGTTTGCCTGTGCCATCCAGCTTTGCATGACCCTCACACCACTGAGAGGCCAGGTTTTCTTTGTGGCAACCCCTATAAAAATAACCCCATGTGACTGAGCAGGGTCACCTTTGTTCATTGTGGTTGGCAGTGAGACCAGAAAACCACAGTGTCAGTCTGTCCATGCTCTGCCCACCTCTTCCTCCTGCACCCCAACTCTCTGGAGGGAGACGGGAGTGCAGTGAGACATTGTTCACAAATATTGGGGTCTGCACACAGCCTGTGTTACCTGAATGGTGACAGAAGCTTGATGGGAGCCCAGGTGAGGTCTGCCAGGCTAAAATCTGCTCCAGGCTCTGGCAGGTGGACAGGCTCTGCTCTAGGAATACCTGAGCTGGAGAATCTGCAGCCTCACCATGGCCAAGGTGTTGGCTGAGCTCTCTGCAGAGCCTTTGGCAGGCTCTGAGCTCCAGAGAGGCTCTGGCAAGGGCCTGGGAGATTGCTGGAGGCCAGGCCTGGGTTTGCTTGGCAGGAAGGAGGAGCAGGAGCTGGCACAGGCAGGCCCACGCCTGGCTGGCTGTGTAATCAGAGATGCCGGCTCGGCTCTGCTCCTGCCACTCGGAAGAGCCAAAATTCATCCGGCTGTGTGGAGAGAGACATTCAAAAACCTGATCTGTCAGCAAGGAGGGCTTGTGGAACTGGGCAGGAGGCTGAGTTACACGTAACCACCATATAGATTTGGAGTGCAGGGGGGGTGGCACCCAGCTGCTTTCCCTCAGGATGAGCAGCTCCAACACACGAGGAGGAAGGAGGGTGAACCTGAACCTGCTGGACCTCCCTCTCACATGTGTGCACACACACAAACACTTCCATCATCCCCACAGCCCATTTCAATCCCTACATTCATTCACCCCATCCAGCTGATCACAGGACAGCATCTGACCCCTGCAGAGGCCTTAGCATGGATGCTCCCCTCTGTAGATACACACTGAGCTAATGTTTCAATCCAACACCTTTGATCTCTTCTTCCTTTCATTCCATTCATTGTTTTTTTATTCCCTAATCCTTTTTAAAGCTTCACCAGCTCTCTCAGTGTCAACATCTTTGGCTACCAATGTGAAGGCAGCTCCCATTCTGCTCCCTTCTCTCTAGCACCCAGAAGGAATTGTGATTTATTGCAAAAGGCCCCAGCACAGATCCCACAGTGAGAAGGTCTTGCTTATTTCCAGTTCATTTGCTAAATAACTGCTTCCAGATGCAGCACAAAATACTTTTCTTGTTATTTTGTTTTAATTCTCCATAATAACCCAGGGATAGACCATATTAAATGTTCAAGCAAGTGAGTTAAAAATAATTATTGGCGGGATGGGTGGTGGTGGTTTGTTGGTTGGTTGGTTTTTTCAATCTGTTTAGGAAGTAATTTATTTGTTAGATGCAAAAAGAGTTGAGAACTCCAATTTCCAGAATGAAAAAGTAACAACTCTATAAGGGGCCTTGCATTGCTTGGCTGTTTAGGCAAGCTAACTTATTTTGTATTAAAGTGCCAAATTTGAGTGGCTATTAATTCATATGTGCCTTGGTGACATGTGTTGCTCTGTGGTGAGACCCTCCAGCTTCCAAGAAAGCTTTTTCAAGGGCTGGAACAGCTTCAGCAAGTGGAGGGATGAGTTTGGGGTTCTCTGTTTAGGTTCCATTTTTGCCTAGAGGCAGAAGGATCAAAAAGACCTCTGTGGAGCCCTGGCTCCAGCACTGATGTCCTAAATTGTTCCATATAAAAATGTGTTCATCAGCCTCTCACAGCTGAGAAATATGACATTTATCAATCACTCTGTCTCCAGAACACCTCAGCTCCCAAACCCAGGGGTTCTACTGGAGCTCAGGGTGTCCTCTCACACCTTCACCTGCCTTGCTCTTCAAACCAAGGCTCAGCTCCATGGTCATCGTCTCAGCCACTGCCTCCCTGCATGTCTTCATCTCCTCAAAACCTCACCCTGGGCTCTCTTTCCCATTCACTCTCTTGCTGCCTCTCCCAGCTCCATAAAGCTGAACCCCAAACCTCTGCAAGCAGGTTTCTTGCAGGAATGAGAAAGAAGTTTTGGATGAAATCAGAGTAAGACTTCAGTCTGACTAAAATAAAAAATATAGAGTGGCACAGCAACACATTTAGGCACCAGGAATCCCTTTTGGATGTTCAGAGAGGGGAACACACGATTGGAAAAATCATCTAGATGTGGCTGGGAGTCTTCTCAGACTTCCTAATCATTAGCTGATGTATGGCCCCTCTTCCTGTCTTGCCCTAGCTGAGGAGCTGGAGGGATGAGTGTAGCAGAATTTTTTAGAGAAAATGGACATGAAGTGTTTTTGGAACAAAAATTGAGCTATCTCAACTCAGGGCCCCAATTTCAGGCCTGTGCAAAGTAGATAAGCCTGTGGTGCAGCAAGAAATTAGACTTAAGGTGTGTTTATGTATTAGGTGAGACAGTGACTTAATGGTAGCTACCTTAAACTGATTTTGTTTACATTCCTTTCTATACTGTACACCAATGAGAAATCACCTGTAACTGTAAACTATCTGAAACTGTATTTAACCAGCCATTTTGAGAGAATAAATCAGAACATAGGATATCACCACACTGGTGTTGAGTTCTGCATTGCTCTGGTCCAGCTCCCAAGATAAAAAGGATAGTCCCTGGCTTTGGATGAGAGCAGAGAGGCAGCAGAGAGAGTGCGACAACGGGACATTAGACAGTGGGAAAACGAGGGAAAGGGAAAAACTCCCTTTCTTCTTGTGCAGGTCCCTGGCTACCGGCAGGAACGGGTGGAGAAGGGCCTGAAGCTCTTTGCCCAGCTCATCAACAACAAGGTTTTCCTGCTGTCCTTCATCCGCACGCTGGAGTCGCAGCGCAGCTTCTCCATGCGCGACCGCGGCAACGTGGCCTCGCTGATCATGACGGTGCTGCAGAGCAAGCTGGAGTACGCCACCGACGTCCTCAAGCAGCTCCTGGCAGACCTCATCGACAAAAACCTGGAGAGCAAGAACCACCCCAAGCTGCTGCTCCGTAGGTAAGGATGGCTGGGCACAGAGGGAGCCGGGCCGGGAAGGCTGTGCCCGCAAAAACGTCGTAATCGGCTTTGGAGATGTTGATCTTGCTCCGTCCCCTCCCTAACCAAAAGTGGTCAGTGGTCAAAAGTTACAGAAATAATGCACCTCTGGATTTTCATGTGTATCCTCCAGAGAGTTTCATACAGATAGAAAAAGCTCAATCCTTATTCTGGGCTCTTTGCATGCTTAAGATGTTAATTTATGCTTATGTTTCCTTTTTAACCTGAAAACCCCAATCATGTTGTGTGGGGCCTGTAGGAATATCACACATATGGTCTATTAAATCCCTGGTGAAAGGATGTCAACTTCTTCCATCTCCTGCCTGGGACATGGATTTCCCAGCTTTGTTTCTTGTTCCTGAGTAAACTGTGGACACAAGGAGAGTCTTCAGCTGCATTGTGGGATCTCATTTCTCTCCCAGAGATGAGAGTTAGTGGAAATCAGCTGAAGAGAGGGACAACAGAACAGGTTTCATACAGGAAACGTTCGAATTGATGGTTCTTGGCCTGGTCTAAGGTCTAAACTCCACAGTTCTGTGGGAAACCTCAAATCAGGAATCTACTGCTCTGTAAATAATGTCCTTTTCCTGCCTAGGGAAGTGCTGCCTCTTCTCCCTTTAGGATCATATTCATCTCCTTTTCACAGACTCAACCAACCCTCCTGGTTCAAGGACCCCAAATAAAATCATGGAGGGTGTTCTGGAGATGAGTGGCCTTTGCCACAGCTCAGAGCTGACTCTGAGGAGCCCTCAGTTGATTGCAATGGACAGCTTGGACAGGGAAGGGATCTCTGGTGCCTGCTGGGCTGGGAGTTTTTTCATCTGGCACATGGCCCACTGTGGAGAACCGGCAAAAAAGGAGCAGAAAGCAATTCCTGGCATTCAGGGCAGCAATGCCAGGGGCAGAGGGTGGACTTTGCTTTGGTGTCTGTTCATCCCTGATGTGATCAAGCCTTACAGCCTGGCTGGTGGCCACCCTCCAGCTGTCCCCAGGCTTCCTGCCTGTGCTTCTTCTCTGATGCTGGATGTCACTGCCTCTCCCCTTCATTTCCTCCTTTTCCTTCCCCTTTCTCCATCTCTTTGTCTTCCCTTGTTGCTCACTCTGAGCATCCCATCTTGCCTCTTTCTCCTTCTTCCTATGATCTTTTCTAAGCCTCATCCTCTTTGTTGGAAATCAATTGTGGCCTTTGGAAGGAGAGCCAGTGAACAGAGAAGGCACATCCAGTGTTCCACGCCCTGGAAACACCAGGAGAAGTCAGAGAAGAAGTTCTGCACTGAGCAGCACCAGAACAGAACATATGAACAGCTCAGGGCCTTGGGTCACATGTTGGTGTGAGGTCCTCAGACAGCTCTTTGGAGCAGCTGGATTCAACTTGATGCTTCCCTTCCCTCCCCATGAGTCTGTGAAAGGGAATCATTTGCAGTTTTGGAGGCGTTTGACAGAAGAAAGGAGCTGGTAGCAGTGATTTTCCCACCTCACCTGTGTCCAGTGTTCATCCCACATTATATTTATGGCCCCAAAGAGATTTTCTGGGCAGAGAGCAGCAGCAGCAATAAGCAAGAACCTCTGCATGGCTTTGGTGAGAGCCGGGACAAGGAGGACTCACATTAATTCTTCCAGACGGGGACTCTTTTTTTTTTTTTCTTGGTTTCTCCAAGTTCCTCTTGGTTTCTCTTGGTTTTTCTCCAGTGCATGTACTGGAGCCAGCACAGGTTTCTGCAGCAGAAGCTCACCCTGAAGCCTCAAGATGGATTTTTGTTTGATTGAGGACAGAGTGCTCAAGGGCAGAAGCATGAGCTCCGTGTATGTGCCACACTGACACATTGAGGAGTGTAATCACTCCCAAATGCCAGGGAGATAGGCAGTGCCAGATAACTGTTCCCTGGAGACTTAGATCTGTCTCTCCTGAGTGTTTATACAGCCCCCTTGGCATATGGCCTCGCTCTGAGCTCCTCAGATTTGATGGATTTATCCCTCCTGAGCCCTTTGGAGAAGATTCCCTCAAATGTCGTCAACTCCTTTTCGTTGTTGGAGAAACTGAAAAACAGATACACAGGGACTTGCAGTCACAGGAGACTCAACAGGGCAGCAAGGGTTTTCCTGCAGGTCTCCTAAATCCAAAACTAAACCAGGAAACCTAGGGTGTGTTAAATCCTGGTGGTGCCATGCCAGACTTCCCACTGGGCAGGAAGGTGGACAAGGACAGGATTTTGATAGGACTAGCACAACGAACTCATTTCCAATTCTCCTTTTTCTCCACTTTAGGACAGAGTCTGTGGCTGAGAAAATGCTCACCAACTGGTTCACCTTCCTCCTCTACAAGTTCCTCAAGGTAAGAGGAGGAGCATGCCTGGAACAACAGCTGCTTTAAAGCATTTCTTCTTGGTGAGGATCAGTTGGGGTGAAGACTTCCCAGACACAAAGTTAAAGGCTTTTTTTTGCCTCTGGAAGGAGGTCACTGCCTAATAGGAGATGGGATATTTTCTGACCCAGGGAAAAAAGAGGGACACTGTGTTGGAGAGGCAACTTTTTGGTCTCTTGTACAGAGGTGAGGTCTAAGGGTCAGGGCTGAAATGTGAGGGATTTCAGAGCCTGACTGAGACCTGTGTGGAAAATGCTGTCCTTTTAACAGCAGGCTGAGGTCTCCATCGTGTGGTGACCCCTGTTCTCAGTGCACAGTGGATGGAGATCTCCTTCCACCCCAGCTCAGAGGCAGTGCTGAGACACAGCCCCACGAGGAGTGGAGGGACACCCGTCAGCAAAGCTGTGTGAAAGAACTCGAGTGCAAGAATTTGAGACACTCCCTGAGCTCTCTCATTCCTCCTGGAAGGTCTCCTTGGGGTTTGTGTAGTTTAAAGAGTCTTTCAGTCTTTGAGCCTTGCCACTGACTGCTGGGGGATCCAATTTCCCCTGGGGGACCCACACTGGGCCTCAAGGATCTCAATTGCCAAGCTCAGAGCCAGCCTTTCTGCAAGGAGCTGAGCTCTGCACCTCTGCCCCACTCCCACTGCAGCTGCTAAATATCCTCCCACCTCCCATCCTCACTTGGACAGAATAACCACCTCTGCCAGGCAATTTGAGGTTTACAAACAAACCCCAATCCCCCTGAGCCTTCCCCAGGCACGACCAGTTCAAGGACCAGCGCACGGGAAAATTTTGAAGGTCCCTGGAAGGTAATTTCAGTGACTTCAGTATCAGATCCCTGCTTTCAGCTGAAAGGAAAGGATATAAGGAGGTGACTCTCTAAAGAGCTGCTTTTATAATAGGCTTTTTTCACCCCACTCTGCTACTTGTCTTCTTGCCTTAGCCTGAACAGAGGCCTGATAACGGCAGGAGACAGGCACACAGAAGCAATATGCTGCTGGCAGATAAGCTAATTAAGTGGGAGACAGGTGTAGGGACTGAAAAAGGGGCCACTTTGCTTCCGATTATTAACTTGTTTTCGCTGGGATTTACACCAGAGCAAAACGACCTCGCTCGTTGAGTTGGGACACGAGAGGAGAGGGCGAGGAGGGGAGGAAGGAGGGAGGGATGAAGGGGGAGGGAGGCAGGAGCAGAAAGCTCGGGGTGCATGGCACTGAGGGGGTGCAGCAAGGCAGGAAAAGAGTGGGAAGAGGAGTGCAGTGGGTGGGAATGATGAGAAGTTTGGGAGAAATGAGCTTTCCTGTGCCTGCCTGGGGCTGCTTGCTGCTGTCCTGTGCTGGGCCCCACATTTTTGTCACCTCCACACAGGTCCAGAGGCACATCTGGGCCTGAGCATTCCTGTTTGCCTGAAGCATGAGAGTGCTCAGGGAGTCTGTGGACTCTGCCCAGACACCCAGGATGGGGCACCAGCCATCCATCTCCTTCAAAAACCTGCTTCCAGGTCATCTGGGACCCATCCCACTACCTGGTCCACCAGTGCAAAGCTCTGGCCTGCTGGCAATCACTTGAACAGCCCCAGAATTGCCAGGGAGCACTGACACCTTTGTCTCATGACAGGACACTCACAGAGTCACAGCATAAGCTGAGTTGGAAGGGACCCACGAGGTCCAACTCCTGGTGCTGCACAGGACCATCCCCAAGGGTCCCACCATGTGCCCAAGAGCCTTATACCATCAAGTCCAACTCCTGATGCTGCACAGGACCATCCCCAAGGGTCCCACCATGTGCCCAAGAGCCGGTTGCCCTCTAGTCCAACTCCGGATGCTGCACAGGAGCATCCCCAAGGGTCCCACCATGTGCCCAAGAGCCTGATGCCATCAAGTCCAACTCCTGATGCTGCACAGGACCATCCCCAAGGGTCCCACCGTGTGCCCAAGGGCTGGTTGCACTCTCTGGAAGTGGAGGGTCCCCTCTGATCCTGTGCTGTTGGGACAGACTGGTTCCCATGGGTGTATCCATCACGAGCCATTCGGGACGGCAAACCGAGGCAGTCACTGGGGTGCCCAGGCTGGATTCTCAATTCTAGCCTGCAGTTTCAGCTCATGGTTACCTTTGATCCCTGCAGGAGTGTGCTGGAGAGCCTCTCTTCTCCCTTTTCTGTGCCATCAAGCAGCAGATGGAGAAGGGCCCCATCGACTCCATCACTGGGGAGGCGCGGTACTCACTGAGCGAGGACAAGCTCATCCGGCAGCAGATCGACTACAAGACCCTGGTGAGTGCTCTGGGCACCCCTTCCCCTGGGCTTGGCCACAATCTTCTGGCTAAAGGCCCTTTAGAGAGCAGGAACCAGTGACTGACCCTCTGGGATGGTTTGTTCTTGTGGTTTTTAGTAAGGTAATGCTGCCTAAGGCTGACTATTAAAATTTAAAAAATGTGTTCCTCCAGTGAGGAATTCAGCATGAAGGAACAGTCAGAGGTGCACAGTGCAGGGACCTATCAGGTCAGCTCTAGAGCTGGTGCAGCCCTTCTTCTTGAGAAAGAAAGTCAAAGGAAAAGGAACTTGATTTAAAGATTGCAAGGGAAAGGAAAGCAATCCCTGTCACTGAGCCATTTCCCTCAAAATGGAATTGTCTGCATGGTGCAAGATACACGTTACATGTGTGCAGCTTTAGCTTCTGCTCTGAGATTACACCCTTCTCCTTGATTAAAGAGCATCAATTAAAGAGCATTAGATTTCTCTTCTTAGTGTGTTTGTGGGCCTTCATTCTTCCCTGGATGCATCAAATCCACTGAGCTTCTAAGTCTCTGCTGGATGAGGAACACTTTCTAAGCCTCCAATGATCCTTGTAATTTTTCCGTTTCCCATCTTTATTCTCAGCAAATCCCAAGTTTTAGGACAGTCAGAAGATGCTCTAAACTGATCAGATTATTTTACTTGCACTTTCAAATGAGGGACATTCATCTCACTTAGCTCTAGATACCTCTGAGGGCTGTGTCCAATCACAGAATCATGGGATGGTTTGGGTTGGAGGGGACATTAAAGATCATTTAGTTCCAAGTCTTAGACCTTGCCCTGTCTTAGGCCTCAGCTCAGGTGGGCTGATGCTCGAAATGCCCTTTTGTGTTCTTTAACTCCAGTATGGAGCTGAGCTTTGACTGAATCCAAGTCTGATGAGGGGGTGGATTTAATTCCTTAATAAGACCACAGCTTTATTTTGCATATTAAAAACATGACTTTCCTACTACATTGGCAGAGTGGTGCTTCTCTGCTGTTACGTGTGGCTGTCTCAAATTTCAGAGGACTGATCACACATGGAGAAAATGAACAGAAGGAAGGAAAAAATGCAGCCACAGAGCGATCACTTTCACCCAAGGAAATCCCCCCCGATCCTTTTAGGCTTGATCTAAAGCAGCCAGCAAAGGGTAGTAATTATACATCAGGCTGAACAAAGCTCTCCTCTGCTGGCTTTGTGCTGTTTGATGATAATCAGCTCTCCCTCTTACATCTCAAGAGCAGACAAATATATCCCGATAGGAATCTCAGCAGATTTACAGAGATCAGCTCTGGTGAAGGAGATTAAGAAGGAGCAGAATACGAATAGGATTGTTCTTCGTTTCTGTTTCTCCCTATTTCTGTTTTATTTTGTCCTTCTTCTACCTTCCTTGAGCCCCCTAACATCTTTTATTAAAAATACAGAGCAATGAAATAACGTCAGAACTGATCCAGTGGTTGTAATATGGGAATTCCAACAGGAAAATGGAGAGAATTTACAGAGGCCTGGAGTGACAAGACAAGAGGGAATGACTGCAAACTGAAAGAGAGTTGGTTTAGATTGGAAATTAGAAACAAATTCCACCCTGTGAGGGTGGGGAGGCCCTGGCACAGGGTGCCCAGAGAAGCTGTGGCTGCCCCTGGATCCCTGGAAGTGTCCAAGGCCAGTTTGGACAAGGCTTAGAGAAGCCTGGGACAGTGGAAGGTGTCTCTGCCCATGGCAGGAGGTTGGAATTAGATGACTTTTAAGGTTGCTTCCAGCCCAAACCATTCCACAGCTCTATAATTCTCAGGGAATGCTTTCCTATGCCTGGCTTTTTTGGGGTCTTTGTCCTTTTTCTCCACCAAACCTCACTGTGTGAAAAACCCCATGGAACATTCCAGCCTAATACAGAAGTGAGAGAAGGATTTCTGTCCCTGGGACAGGAACTGAAGAGATGTCCTGGTCTCAGGAAAAACCACTCAAACTCAGAACCAGGGTCAGATGGCTTAGATGAGCCAAGCTTTACATGTGTACAGACACTCAGAGACAGCTCATGGCTGGAAGAGCTGGCAGATAAAAACAAAAAAGCCCAAGGATGGAGTAAAAGGTCAATAAACACAAATGCAGAGAAATGAGCTGTCCCAAGGTCCCAGAGTCAGTGGGAGAGCAGGGCTCAGAGATGACTTCTCCATGTTCTTCCATTCCCATCCATGTTGACCCCACGTCCTGATGGGACACAAACCTCAGTGAGTGACAGAGCACAAGAACAGTGCTGCCAGGTGCTGATGTCCTCTCAGTGCCCAAATAGTCACATTTGAGTGACCCTGAAGCCCAAATGAAGGTGGTGGGTGATGGAGAAGCAATGCTGCATTCAGGAGATCCACATCACAAAACTTCCCTCAGAGTGACCAGTCCTGTAGGAACACAACCCAGGCCATCATGGGGTCTCTTCCCCACCAGCTGAGATCAAAGATTATGTTTTGAAGGCTCTGAGCAGCACTGCTGGAGCAGTGGGATTTTTTTCTGGCTTGGTTGTTACAAGTATGGAGAAAAGTTTCATGCTCCACACGAGAACAGCTGGAAAACTCCACTGGAAAGATGATGTAAAGCCTGGGGAATATATGCCAAAGCCACTGTGCTCTGGGAATGGGGTTGGCTTCCATAACTGGTGTTTGAATTCCCTAAAATGTTGGAGGGAGACCCTTGACAGTGGTTGCAATGAACACAGAGGAGTTTAGGGGTTTTCAGGGGTGACCGAGTGCCTCAGCTGTGCTTGAAACATGAGAACAGCCCTTTGAAGAATTGCCTTCCCTGCTCCTTCTTCCAGCTAAGCTGGAAAAGAGGAAAGCAAGGATTATTGTAGTCAGGGTGTAAATGAGCGTGGTGCACTCAGAGTTTTCCTGACACCTTCTAAAGTTTCACCCTGTGAAATTCAAGGATAACCAAGAGCAAATCACCACTGTCACCTCCCAGCTGGGTACTGGTGTGGGAGACACTGGTCAGCACCTGCAGGAGATGTGGGGTCTTCTGCACCAGATGCTGGCCTGGCAGGGCAGCTCAGATCATTTTAAAGAACACCAAGTGCCTTCTGTGGGGAACTGACCCAAAATCCAGCTGTCTGTACTGGAGATTTATCACACCACAGAGCTTCCCCTGACTGGCACCAGCTCATTTTAGCTGAGCTCAGACCACTGAGAGAGGAACTGAGGAGGAACTTGGTCCCTAGAACCAGGTGTGACCCCAAAGAGCTGTCCCAGGCTGCCATCACTGCTCCATTTCCCTGCAGGGGAAATCATTTAATCCTTTAAGATCATTAAGTCCAACCATAAGCTAAACACAGGCTCCCAGCAATCAGGTGGGATTTTCTGGATGTACCCAAGAAGTTTGCAGAGGAAGAGGTTCCTGTGGGCTGGGAATGGGCATAACCCAGGAGAGCTGCAGAGGGCAACACCAACTAATGACCTTCCACCCTCATTTCAACAGAACCTTTCATGTACAATTCTGTGATCCTTTGAGATGAAAGATGCCCCAGAACTGCAAACCTGTGCCGTTATTACGATCTGAATTGATGCTTTTTCAATACTTCTGGAAGTGACATACAAATAATAGCACTGTGATCTAATCAATATCTCCTATTTACATCTCCCCTTTCATCCAGCAAGATCACAGAGCTGTTTGTAAGCGATATCTCCACAAGTGCCTCTTAGCTGAGCATCACATCACCAAAGGGAGCCTGGTGAGGCAGTGTGGGATTGGGCTGATAGGATTTCACCCCATTTTTGAGTTCCCACTGCATTTTAGGAGGTGAGGATGGAAAGTGATGGACAGTCCAGCACCTCTTGCATGCTACAGAAGGGAATTTAAGTCAAGTTAAAACTTGTCTAAGGCACAAAAAACCAACATATCAGCACTTGTAAAAGTGCCACAGGAACATTTAATGATCATGTACAGCCTGGAGCATCACTGAACAGCCCTTTCAAGTGCAAAGGTGTGCTAAGTTTATAAGATTTTATAGACTTCACACTTGTGCAACCAGAAATGAGCAGAATGGTCAACAGAAACACAGCCAAGGGTTGGCAGGGAGATTGCTGTTAAACACTCTGTGTTTAAGGTATCCCCCCTCACCACATGCTTTGCATTTACTCTTGGGCAGAGTGGAGAAAATTAAATTTTCCTTCTGAGAAAAGAGAAATTGGGTTGATTTTCTTCTTCTGTATGTGAAAGCAAAGGTTGCTGGTGTTGGTCTGTGTTTCATTTTTTAAGAAGCCCTGCATTTCAGATTAATCACATTCTTTTGAGAAGGGTCTGCTCAGCTCCATGGCTGTGCAGAGGGACAAACGTGAAGCTTTGCACTGGGATTGTCAAAACCAGGTGGCAAGCCAAGGAGGCCACTCCTGAATTGGGTCACCTTGACATCTCAATGAACACTTTTCACTGAAAGCACCGGAGCTTCAGATGGCGTTCCTGGGTTTTCTGTTGTTAAGAAAGGAATTCTTGGCTGTGAGGGTGAGGAGGGGCTGGCACAGGTGAAGGTGTGGCTGCCCCATTGCTGGAACTTCAAGGCCAGGCTGGATGGGGCTTGGAGCACCCTGGGATAGTGGAAGTGTCCCTGCCCATGGCAGGGGGTGGAATGAGGTGATCATTGAGGCCCCTTCCAACCCCAACCCTTCTGTGACTCCATGATTAAATACAGTGAAGACACCACATCTCTGTGCCCGTGTGAGGGAGGGAACACCCTCAGTACCCATTTTTTTGCGCCCTAGATCCCTGTTGTAGCATGCAGACCCTCCAAGGGGGGCAGCCAGAGGGTTTCAGCGCCGCTGTGAAACGTGTGGTGCCTCTCTCTCAGGTGCTGAGCTGTGTGAACCCCGACAACGTGAACAGCCCCGAGATCCCGGTGAAGATCCTCAACTGCGACACCATCACGCAGGTCAAGGAGAAGATCCTCGATGCCATCTTCAAGAACGTGCCCTGCTCCCACCGGCCCAAGGCTGCTGACATGGACCTGGGTAGGAGGTTGCTCCTGGCCAGGCGGGGAGAGGGGGGCTGGGAGATGGACAAACTCCATCCAGAGGCTTTGCTCTTGAGGCACCTTTCCAGAGGTGTCCTAATAGGGCATGAAATGAATAGACAGACTTCTGTCTGATTTCTGAGAGCTGATCTCCTTGATTGCAAATTTTGACTCCTTTATGTAGTATTTTAAACAAGCCCAGTGACTGGTAGGCAAAGTTAACACCTCTTCAATCACATTGGTCAAGACAGATGTCCATCAAAGATTTCTTCCTTTGAGAAGGAATGAAAAACAGATAAAACTGGCATAAACAAGTCTCTTGTTTACAGCAAAATCTATGGGAAAACAATTCCTAAGACTAAAACATCAGAAGGCTAAAAAAATCAGGGTGATGTGCTGGGGCAGGGGCCCCTCTCCACACCTCCCTGCAAGGCAGAGAAATCACAGTGACAGGGCAGAGGGCACGTTATGGTGATGTTTATGCTCCTGGCTGAGGAAATCTTTGGCCCTGAGGACTTTAAAAGACCAGTACCCTGCTTTTCTGCCCACAGAATTCATCTTAGACGAGGGTCTGGAAAAGGCATGAGTGGGACTGTTCTTTTTTTATCTTGCCAAAGGCCCTTGGAAAAAGGACACCTGGAGTGAGGATGCTGGGAGGAGTGGGTGTCTGAATTTGGGGTCCACAGGCAGGTGTGGTACCACACCTGGAGGATACTATGAAAAAATGTAGAAAAATCTGCTCAGGGCATTGCTGAGGTGTCTGATGATGGGCTGGGGACTCCATTGTGGCTGAATCTGCTGAAATTTGCCCTCAGTGACCTTCAGTTAAAGAGCCTGGGCTGGGAAATGATGGAGTCTATAAAACCATATAAAACCAGCTGAGCTGTAGAGGAACCGAAAGGAGACGGAATGGACCGAGGCCAAGAAACAATTCACAGCAGTAATGAAGGCAGGAATGAGAGGTCAGGGATTAAAGTTAAGTGTCTGACTGTGTGCATGTGTAGGGGAGGGAGGAGCTCCTGACAGAAATTGCTCATCAAAGGCAGTTAGAATAACGAAACAAGCTGCCAAAACCAGCAGCAGTAAAGAACAGACCACATACATCATCCAGAAAAGACCCAGGACGGCTCTGGAGCTGCTGTGAGTCAGCAGGGGAGTGGTGAGAGGTGGGGTGAGCCTGAGGGAAGGCAGGGCAGGCTGCCAGGGCACAGCAGACCAGAGGAATGGGGTTCACAGCCACATCTCCTGACCTGGCTGGTGCCCCACGGTGGCCACAGAGCCCAGTTCCTTCAGATCTCACACCGGGTGTGACTGGGAAATGTTTGTTCTGCTGGGAAGATGAAGGATCCTTAATGAGATGCAGGAATTTTACCTGCATATTGTAAATGCAGGGATTAATTGGGTTCCACTGTAGTTCTGAGAACCAGAAGGGTGTGTGTGCAGGCTCCCAGCTGCAGCCTGACAGTTCTGCATCCAGATCCGCTGCTCTTTTAAGAAATATTGACCTCTTCAAGACCAGACTGGACAGGGGCTTGAAGCAACCTGGTCTGCTGGAAGCTGTCCATAGAAAGGGGTTGGAACTTTGAGATCCCCTCCCATCCAACCCAGCCCGTTATTCTGTCACCTCCTGAGCGGCGCTGAGGAGCAGAAAGTTCCAGAAAGTTGGCATGAGCATGTGCACCCCTCAGAGAACAGGCTTGCCCACAGTGGCAACAGGCTGACTAACCAGCAGCTCTGGCCAGGAGCACTGATGGGGCACTGGGGGGGAAAAACAATTAAAATACAAACAAAACCCCCTTATCCAGTAGAAGAGTCTCACCAGCAGCAATGCAGATAACAAGGTGGGAGGAGCAGGGTGAAACAGGAACAAGGGGATCCACACCCCCAGCCACAGCTCCATCCCAGCTTTTCCACAAGGAAATGATGCTCGTTGGCACCTGGCATCCTCCAGAGACGCTGAAGGCAGCAAGGGGAGAGCAGGAAGCACTGCTGGCCCTCAGGAATCAGCACAGAGCTCTGAGCTGGATGCTCAGGGCTGCAGAGGGGCTGGAGCAGAGCAGGGCACAGCAGATGGCTGCAATCTGGCCTTGAAACCCGTGGCTTTCCAACAGCAGCATCGTTTCCTGCTCCCATCACCATTTTCTGGGCTTTCTGTCCACACTCAGGCCAGATTGCTGGCATGGCAGAAAGCAAACAAGCTAATGAGGTGTTTTGAGCTGTTAAATGCAGGGTAGCTGCAGGCAGAGGGACTCGTGTGTGTGGCAAATGTCACAACGTTTGGCAGTTGCCCAGGCAACTCCTGGAGGGGGTTGTCAGCTGAAAACCTTTATTTTGGGCACTCTGAGGTCACATTTTAGTCCAAACCCCCCAAAGTGCAGCCCTCTGATGAAAGACTTCTGTCCACAGTGGCGATTTTGGTTATCATCGTTTTTAAAAGATCTCTCCCACACATGGAACGCCCCATCTTTGGGAAAACGTTAAGGTGTGAGGGTGGCAAAAGGGGAATGTGGCTTCATGCTGAGGCGTTTTCTCTTCCCTGGGTTTGGGATGCTTTATGGAAGGCAGTGCTGAGGCTGTGGGAGCTGCTGGCCCGGCTTGCTCTCAGTGATGCTGTCTCAGGTTCGCGTTGGACCATGCCAGGTGAGATTTCAGCGCCTCCCCAGCCCTGCAGGGCTGGGATGTGGGGTTCATTTAAACTGGAAACATTGAAACTGGGTCTGACTTTAATATGTGTAGAAAAGACAGACAGTTTGCATTTATCTCTCCTGAAGACAGGAGAGCTGGGGGTGCCCAGCCTGGAAAGAGGAGATTCCAGAGAGACTTTGGAGCACCTTCCAGGGCCTAAAGGGGATTCAGGAGAGCTGGAGAGGGACTTTGGGCAAGGGCCTGGAATGCCAGGACAAGGGAAAATGGCTTTAAACTAAAAGAAGGGGAGTTTTAGATTCGATTTTAATAAAGAAATTCTTTACTCTGAGGATGATGAGGCCATGGCACAGGGTGCCCAGAGCAGCTGTGGCTGCCCCTGGATCCCTGGAAGTGTCCAAGGCCAGGCTGGACAGGGCTTGGAGCAGCCTGGGACAGTGGAAGGTGTCCCTGCCATGGCAGGGGTGGCACTGGATGATCTTTAATGTCCTTTTCAACCCAAACCAGTCTGTGATTCTGTGATTCACTCCATACAGGAGGAAATATTTCTCTGGCATTTTTCAGCTCTGTGTTCTGAGATAAACTTTTATTCCCCGCCATGGCCCCTTCTCCGTCCCAGAAACAGAGCTGAGTTTCTCCTCTCTTCCTAGACCTGGATCAGAGGGAAGGCACGAGGGAGGTGTAACATTTTCTACAGGATTTGAGGTGCAGGGTGACATCTCCCCATCTTCCCTCTCCCCATGGAGTCACTGCCTAGCCAGGCATTGCTGCAGCTCAAAGAAGCACCTCATTGTCAAAGGCCCCTGGAATTTCCTTTTTCCCAGTCAAGTTGAACAGAAAGGTTGTTTCTTAAAAAAAAAAAATGAAAAAAAAGAGGGAGAAAAAAAGACCAAAGAAGAAGTAATTCCTGCGTGCAATAAAAAGATACACTATCTGCTGAATGAAATATAAAGGCTTCACAGCAGCTGTCTCCTGAGTTTGCATTTACCACTGCTCCTGATTGGAAGGCTTGATAAAGTTAATGGGATTTTTACCTCCCTCCCCCTCTCCTCCCTCTCTCTGGAAGGTGGAAGTGTGACAAATTGGATTGGAGTGTGTCTGTCCTTTGTGCTGGCTCAGAGCAGTGCTCAGATCCCAGCAGAGAGGGGCCAGGGCGCTGCCAGCGAGGGCAGAGCTGACAGGGTTCACTGAACGCTCTGAAAATGGATGGCAGGGTCACCTTTTCCCTTCCCATTCCCTTGGCATTTCCTTGCAGATCTGTTTGTGACCCCCTGAGCTGCTGGAGAAGGGGAGCAGTGACGCCAGGAAGAGCTGGGGGCAACTGGGGGTCCTTTCTCTGTCATTGCTCAGGTGCTCAGTGAAGGGTCAGGGGTGAAGTGATTTGTGTTTGGGCAGGGAAATCAGGCTGCAAAGCTGGAACTGGAAACTCTAAGCCTGCCCTGGAGGTTTTCCTCCTTGTCTTGTGCAGTCAGGCTCGCCCTGACTCTTCCTCACATGGCCCCTCCCTGCAGGAAGGCCAAGGGGAGGGCTCAGCAATCCCCTGAGTCTGCAAAAAAGGCTTGAGGAAATATCTCAGGGATCCCCTGAGTCTGCAAAAAAGGCTTGAGGAAACGTCTCAGGATGTCCCTGCATCAGAGGGAAGTCTGCTGTGAGCACCTTGTCCAGCCCTGGAACACAAATACAGCCCAGAACGAGAAAAGCTGTGCTCACCCTCGAATCAGAGCCCAGTGCAGCACCAAGAACCTGTGCTTCCCTCCCAAAACAAGAGTGTGTGTCTCTCCAAAGGTGAGCCAGGGGAGAGAAGGACCACAGGAACATGTGGAGCCATGAAAGAGAGAGGTCCGAGTGACACTGTCCCTATGGCCCTGAGAGGAAGGCACACAAGAAACACTCTGTGACAGCAGAATTGGCTTTGGCGTTGAGTGGGGCACTTTCTAAGAGCACCATTCTCCATCCCAGCCCAAACTTCAGCATGTTTTGCTCTTCCTGTGACCAGTTAGATCACAGGAATCTGGTCCAGGTGGGAATGAGCAGAGAGCATCATCCTCAGACTCCCCCAGGGTGATGAAGGTGAGGAGCTGAGGGGCTGGAGTAGATGCAGGGCAGCTCAGGATCAGTGCTCAGCCAACACAACCTTTGCTCACCCTGAGTGTCTCCAGCCAAAGTAACACCCAGCAATAAACACATTTGCTGACCTCTCCCTGCTAATTTAAATGAATAATAAAGGCAAGTGCAGCTTTCCCATTGCATTTTAATTATGTGATAAGAAAAGTGCTGAAACCAAAAGAAATTTGCAACGGTCCTTGCACTTTTACATTAGGAAAAACAAGCAAGGGTGGCAGGTGATGTCTCCATATCCAAGAGTTCATTTTAATTAACTCCTGCAAATGAATGGACTTTTTGCTGTGGCTCTGGCTAAGCTGCATTTGGTTGGGCCACTGTGACTGAAATGTGACAACCCAGAGGGGAGCTTTGAATGGCCCAGGTTGC
Source organism: Nicator chloris (assembly GCA_013400495.1). Taxonomy (NCBI): domain Eukaryota; kingdom Metazoa; phylum Chordata; class Aves; order Passeriformes; family Pycnonotidae; genus Nicator; species Nicator chloris. The sequence goes on from WAAE01008354.1 coordinate 123,967, forward strand.
CCGTGATGAAGGCACAGCTTTCCCTGACAGAGAATTTCTCTCCTTTTGGTCATGTTTATGTTTTCCTTCCTCTAGGCAAGTCTGTGGGTACCTCTGGGGGGAAAGCTGTGGCAATCCTCCTCGGGACTCCACGATCTTAGAAGTCTTTTCTAACCTTAATGATTCTGTCATTTTATGGAGTGCTCTTCAAGATTTGAGCAAAAAAAAGGGGCACCCTGGGAAGTGAGGGGCTGCTCTAGTGCTGCAGGAATTCATCATTCCAGGGTAGAGGCTGGAGAAGTGGCAGAAGCAGGAGCCCTTCTGCCCACAAGCAGGTGCTGAAGGCTTGTAAAATTTACATCCTCCACGGAGCAGAGGTTGGATCTGTCCCTGGCTTTCCCCCACCCTTGTGCCTCGGCTATCGTTGCTTCATATCAAAAGAGGAAAAACTCTTGCAAAGTGTTAAAATAGCACAATAAAAAGCAGACCTTTATTTGGAAGCTTACAGGTGTCCCAGTGGTCATGGGGACACCCGCTGTTGCCTTTCTACAAGTTTTATGAGTTTAACAAGTTATCATATCTAACAAACCTTGGCCAATTAGAAGAGCAGTTGGTTAGGTAATTTTGCCCTGGGTACTGCCCCACTGGAATTGGTCCAGGGCTTCTTTGCCCCATTTCTTGTTGTGTCTTCTCAGATTCTGGCTGAAAAACACAATGTTCTTCTTGTAGCTCCTCTTCTTGAAAATGAGACTAAACAGTGTTTCAGGAAAGTGCTAGAAGCTCAGCTTATTATTCTAAAAATCTAAGAGGAAGGGCAGGAAAAATCCTAGGAGCTGTGTAACTATGGAATAATAACTTACAGAGGTATGAACATATGAAAAATGTATAAAAAGCAAAAGTCTGTGGGCATGGCTATGCCTGTACCTAAAGGCTTCCTGCTGCCCATCTGTGGATTTGAGATGCAAGAAGCATTTTAGGAGAGCACCAATGGGCACGAGCTGAGCTTTATAGTCTCTGAAATTACAACCAGACACTGCTGTGCCCAGGGGAGCCCCCTCTGGGCTGGGTCCTGGCAGGGAAAGGGATCTCAGGCACTGCTGAAGGCTCTGTCTGTGCTGCCAAAGGAGAGAGGACCAGGATTTCTCTCCCTGGAACAAGTGGCATTTGCTCCTGTCCCGTGGGGATGACAAACACGGGCAAGGACAGGCTGGTTGTGGGAACAGCCGTGTTGGAGCACGAGCAGAGCTGGGAGTAAATCAAAAGTTAAGCACTGTGAGTAATCAGGGTGTAGGGGTGATGAGTGATGTGCCCACACATGTGTCTACATGGATTCTGGGCACAGGGAGCGCCAGGGTGTCGCCCCGATTTTCAGCCTTCTGATGTTTATAGTCTCTGAAATTATTTTCTCATAGATTTTACTGTAAATAAGAGAATTATTTGTACTAGTTTATCTTTGTTTGCATCCCTTTCTAGAGGAGGGAATCTTTTGATAGACATCTGTTTTAACCAATGTAATTGAAAAAGTGCTAACTTTGCCTACCAACCATTAGGCTTATTTAAAATACTATATAAAGAGTCAAATTCAAAGTAAAGTAAATTTTAACTTTCAGAATGTTCAGAGTCCGTGTCTTCATTTTGTGTCCTATTGCGACACCAGGGCTCGGTCCCTGTGATGCCACTTGGTTTTTGCTTTTTTCCCAATGTCCTTTGTGTTCTTCACACATCCATTGGTAGCTCTGGAGCCTATTGTAGCAGTGGCTGGTTTTCCCAGTAATTTTCCATGGCCTTTCCCTAGGCAGAGAGACAAAACAAATTCCAGAGCCCCCAGCCCCAGGAGGTGCAGGGCTACCTTGGTTCTCCCTGGGGTCCAAGGTTGAGAACAACCCTTGGAGATACATTTCATGGACAAAGTACAGCTAGTTCTGGGTGGGAAACTCCAGACAGGGGGCTTGACCTGGGGGGGAATTGCAGCACCACTTGTCCTCCTAACTGGTGCTTTTTATCACTTATGCTAATTTCCTAAAACCTATAAAAATGTACTCACCCCTGGGAGGGGTGGACATCTGTCCCTAACTGCCCCTGAAGGCCCTGAAATAAAGACCCTCTCTTACATCACCTCCTTACTAAAATGACCTGGAGTTTCATTCCCAGGCTGAGGACAAGGCAACAGCTGTCTCACCTGTCCCTGTTCTCCTTGCAGAGTGGCGGCAGGCGAGCGGGGCGAGGATGATCCTGCAGGATGAGGACATCACCACCAAGATAGAGAACGACTGGAAGAGGCTCAACACGCTGGCACACTACCAGGTATCTGTGGGAGAGGGCTGGGTAGGAGTTGGATCTTCTTTCTGAAGAGAGTTAAAAGCAAAATATTATTCTCCTGCCCAGGGAAGCGAATCGGCGCTCCTGGAGGTGTTCAAAAACTTGTAGATGTGGCACTTGGGGACAAGGGTTAGTGGTGGCTTTGGCAGTGCTGGGTGAACCGTTGGGCTCGATGATCTTAAAAATCTAAAATCTTTCCCAACCTTAATAATGCTGTGATTTTTCTTCTTCTAAGACGCAGAGGTAAAGAATGAGTGGGCAATAACTGGGCAGAACTCCCATGTTGAGCACATCCCTCCTGTCCTTGTCCCAATTATCCTGAACAATGCTGGAGAGAAGGCCAAGGGTAGGAAAAAAAATCTTTCTCTCTCAAAGGACGCCCCTGGTGAGTGGAGGTGGTGAAGAGGAGATGAGGACAACACAAGCTAACATTTCTCACGTAGATAAACAAACCCAAGGCCTTCTATGCCCCTTCCTCCAACGTATCCATGGCCTTTTAATGCAAGCAGAGTTCAGAAGGATGGAAGAGAGAAAAATGGAAAGCTTGGTGACTGGAAAAAGGAGGTGGCAAACAGCATGGCTGGGGGCCATGGAGCAGTGGAGTGGTTATTACAAGGAACTCTCCCTTTTGATCCTAAACCTTGTCCAGGTGACCTGCTCTGCTTCCCTTCATCCCTGCATGACCTGGAAATCCATGAGAGACAGTTAGAGATGTCTCTTGTCTTACACAAGCGGTAGATTTAATGAAAAAAGTGGAGTTTTGGTCAAAGTCTTCTCCCTTGAAAAAAAAAAACCACCAACAAAAAAGACCTCATTAAGTTTAATCCGATGCTGACGATTTTGTCATTTCCTCCATCACACCTCAATAATCTTGTTTCATAACAAGATTATTTTCTCTTGTCACTTAAGAGCTGAGGTGAGGAGGCAACCAGCAATAATTTGAAAAGGAAACAAAACTTTTACTTGAGACTGACTGAAGCATCACTGGCTGACTTTTTTTTTTTTTTCACCAGACAGAGCAAGGACGTTTCCTGCTTTATTTCATCAACAAACCAGGCATAATTTTCTTCCCTCTCTGTGCTTTTTCCATGTTTTCTTTGCTTCAGGCAATGAGCTCCCAGCTGCATGATGAGCTGGGCCAGGTCCTCAGGAAACATAATTTTCCTGGCTGTCCTGAAGGCTGACACGGAGCATGCTGGGAGAGACACTGAGATTGCCTTTGCCTCAGTTTCCCCCATCTGTGGTGTGGGGCTAAAACTACAAAGAGCCAATAATTGCCTTCCATGATAGCTGAGGGGCTATTTAATTAGCCTCTGCAGTGCTTTGAAGATGAAAAACTCCATGCAAGTGCTAATTATTATTATTATTATTACACAGACAAGAGTTAGATGTCGTTAGAAGGGATTTTTTTTTACCCATCTCCTTTTTATGATGCCTTATTTATCACAGATGTTCCTGATATGGCTCTTTTGAGCCATGGGCTTGTTAACATTTCTGATATGGGACCCACATGATCAGCCTTGTTGTAGAAACAGAAAGTCTGGCTCCTTTAAAAAAGTCCTGTGGTCCCTCAAAACTTTGTCCTGTGACATCCTGGGTATCAGCCACTCCAAACCTGCTGCTTTCCCACATCCAAGACCCTCTGACACCACAAAGAGAAAGGAGTTGTGGCAGTCCCTTCAGTCCAGCAGAGCGTTTGTCACAGGGGAGGGTGAGAGGCTGACAGGGTCATGGTGGAAAATGTAGACAGGAATTTTTGAACCAGGCACCCAGATACCACCTGCAATCCAGAAGGAAGGAATGGAACACTTCACATCAGTTTTATCACCCTAATGGGACAGCCAAGCCTGTTTGAAGTAGCTCAGATGATTTTACCATTCTCACGCTCCTGCTCTGCCTGAGAGCTTCTCTGGGATGAACCTATTGTCAGATTTACTGAGGTTAATGCAAAAACCATCCCTGGAAGTGTTTAAAAGGCCTCTGGATGTGGCCCCTGGGGACATGGCTTAGTGGTGAACACGGTGGTGCTGAGTTAATGGTTGAACTCCATGATCTTAAAGGCCTTTTCCAACCTCAGTGACTCAGTGACTCACACTGTCGTCACTGGGCTTTGAATGGAGCAGAATCTCTTTGTCACCAGCTGTCCCTTTGTCCAAGTGCAGGATTCTGGCTGTGTAACAGCAGATTTTGTCCCTTTCTATTACCAGCCCAACTCAACAGAGGAAAAAAAATTGAAGCTTTGAGGGCAAACTGTGCCCTGCCTACAGAGACACTGATTTGCAGCTCATGCTGCACTGGGCATGGTCCTCAGCCACTTTTCAGAAGTTTATTGACCGACTCCTTTTTATTCTGCAGGTCCCAGATGGATCTGTGGTAGCTTTGGTCTCCAAGCAAGTCACTGCCTACAATGCTGTCAACAACTCCACGGTGTCCCGGACGTCAGCCAGCAAGTATGGTAAGGGTTTGTGTGCTGGGAGGGACTGGGACAGCACTGGGAAGAGGTCCCAAACATCACAGTGCTCACCAGCCTCTGAGCACCAGCAGGGAGACTGATGGGCAGATGGTTGGTTGGTGAAATGAGGCAGGAGGGGAGGGTTTAGCCATCTCAAAACTTTGGTGCGTTGTTCAAACTGGTGATCCAAGTGGTTGGGTTGCTCTTGGGAAGTTCTCCTGGCTCATTAATGAAAGGGAAGGGTCTGTATAATTAGCTGCCTCCCTCTTAGATCACCAAGTGTCACTCTCAGAGTTTGAGGTCTTTATCAGCAGATCTCAAAGCAGTGGACTGTTGTTCCCACTGTCCCCATGAGACAGCTGAGAGTGGCACAGCTGTGAAAGGGACACCAGGTGGGAACTCCTCTGCAGGGCCACACAGGGACCTCCTGAGTGTCACCCACCCCCTCCCACCCCTTCCTCCCCTGCACTAGGGTTGCATCCAGTCTATGTGTCACTCTCACTGGACAACAAAGCCAAACATCCCTGAAGTGCAACCAGAGTGCTGCAACCCCCCCTCCAAACTGCTGTCATATCACTTTATTCATATTTTTAATTTATGAAAGCATCTCCAATCCTTCTTACTCCCTTTATCTTAAGGGAAAGTGCAGTTACTCAATGTCCAGAGGTGCCCCCTTCCACTTTCTCCAAGGGCATAAATGATCCATGAGGCCTTATTAATATTCATCCTCTTTGCCATGTTGTTGCAATTACTGAAAGACATGGTGACCTTTGGAAAGGAAGACTTGAGGGAGGTTAATTTCTGTTGGATTTCTTTAATTCTTTTGCCATTTGATTTTTCAGGAGGAGGGAATAGGGAAGGAGGCAGGGGGAGGAGAAGATGTGGTGGGTCAAAAAGTGATTGTTAATTGCAATTAAGAAAACAGCATCCAGAGAGAAAAAGGATATTCCATCTGATAATTAATATGTAGAGATTGGTAATGCATTAATGAGGCTGATTCAGATCTTGCTACAGAAAGGTGCAACACTTCTGGTAATTATGGTTGGAAAAGGCAGCGTTGCTGGAAGGTCAGGGAGAGGGGAATGCCTTGTGCCATTCACTCAGAGGCAAAGAGAAGGTAAAATCTGGAGGCTAAAAGTATTCTTGGAGAGGAAATTTGTGGATGTCCACCTGGGGTTCTGGCTGATTTTTGTCAAAACAAGATTTTGGAGCAGGGATTGAGGAGGATGGATGGGCAGGAATTGTTTGTTTGCTTTGATGCCAAGGGAGGGAGGGGAGGCAGCTCCTTCTAAGTCTGGAGATGAGTAGCTAAATAAGAGATCACATTAGAGACATCAATATTTTTATGTCAAGCAGCATGGCATGGCACAGACAAAAAAATGGGAAAACCAGTCACATAGGGAATTGGTTACCAAAAGGAACTGGTGCTACCCCCTGAACCAGTCCTGGGAAGCATCTGACAGTGACAGTGCCACCTGCTAGGGAACACGATAAGAGGTAAAGATTATGGGCAGCTGGAAATCAGTGTCTGAACCCCATTTAATTTAATAGTGAAGGCATTGACGTCACACCTGGCTCGGTGACACCGCTGGCCTTTGCTGAGCCAATCACGCAGACAATGCTTTGAAAAGTGCATTTGGTGGCACGTCACCAGCACGATTCCTGAAAAACCCCAATCCCAAGAGCTGCTGGGACACGTGGAGACCCCCGGATGTGTGTCTCTGCAGAAAACATGATCCGCTACACGGGCAGCCCCGACAGCCTCCGCTCGCGCACGCCCATGATCACCCCCGACCTGGAGAGCGGCGTCAAGATGTGGCACCTGGTCAAGAACCACGAGCATGGAGACCAAAAGGAGGGTGACCGAGGCAGCAAGATGGTTTCTGAGATCTACCTGACCAGGTTATTGGCCACCAAGGTATGTGGTGGGGGCAGGGGACAGGGGGCTCGAGAGTGTGGCGGAGTTTCTTGCCAGCAAGAAAGGAGGGGCCACTCAAAGGATGCCAAAGTTGGGTAAAAAGAGAAGAACAGAAGGAAAATGGAGCAAGAGGAGGGTTCAGAGCGTGTAGGGAAGGAGCTTGGGCTTTGAAAGCAGAGTCAAAAAAAGAGACACTGGAAAAGCAATGAAGAGTAAAAATCCAGGGCTGTAAGGTTGGTGGAAATTCCAGCAGGAGGTGCTGGAATTGTCAATTATACTGGTTTGTAATTTGTACCAAAACTGAGCAAGTGAAGAGCCAGGGCAGGTGCTCAGAGCAGGTTCCAAAGATGTGTCAGGCCTCACAGTCTGAAATGGCTCCTATACCACAGAATTCTGAGTTTTGTGGTACAAATCCTTCTCCACGTTTCCCCAATAAAGGCTCTTGTGCTGATGACTTGGAGAGGGTTACATTGACCTTACAGTGAGACATGAAAATTCAGCGTGCACAGAGAGAAAATACAGATTAAATCAAGTGGGGACAGAGCAGGGACATCCTGACCTGAGTCTCCAAACACATCCACCACTTAGACTTTTTTCATTTTTTGTCTGGGTATTGATAGGCACAAACACAATTCCCTGTGTTCACGCAAATGCTGCCTGAGTTTGCCCATCAGACACACTTCCATCTCTGGTTTAAGTCCTGCTTTCCAGATTTACCTGCTCATTTATTCCTCAGCTCGTTTTTCTCTGTTTTCTGGCTCTGCCTGCAGCCTCACTCAGGCTGTCTGAGCTGCAGAGGGATTTGGAGGAAAGGTGGCTTTGTCTTTAGCCCCTGGTCCATGCCCCATTCCCTGGCATCAGGAGGCTTTTATGGATCACACAACGTGTGAAAAATGCTGAAAAAGGAAAGTGCTGCTCCCCAGGGCTCAGGCCCCAGCTGGTGTAGACCAGCAAGCATTGGACTGGTGCTGATTTATGTTGTCTGGGGATATGGCCCCTACCCCACCACTGAACTGCTTTTGCTTTCTCTTCTGGGTCACAAACTCAACACTTGCGTTGGTTTTTTTGTTGGTTTGTTATTGTTTGGTTTGTTTGGTTTTTTTGGTGTTTTTTTTGTTTGTTTTGTTTTTGTTTTTGTTTGGTTTTGGTTTGTTTTTTTTGTAGAGATGACAGGAAAGCAGCTGTAAAACCTGCACAGCAACAGAAAGAGTAGGAAGGTTGGGGTTTTATTGTTTCCCCTCTTGGGCCGAGCAATTTTCTCTTCTCATTGTGACTGAGGGAAGGAGGGAAAGAGAGACAGAGCAGTTGCTGTAATACAATCCCCAGGCATACTTTGTTAAACTGACAGTGATTTTTATTCTGGTCAATCCCTGACCTCTGATACCTAAGAGCCTCTTCCCTAAAAGCCTCAGAGGTTTTTGTGGCGTTTGTGAGGGCGAGCATGTAGAGAACAAATTCCCTCCAGGAACTGAACCTGAGGGCAGCTCTTCCATGTCAGACCAAGAGGATTTCCCCTCCAGAGCCCTTTCTGAGTCAGACATGTGCTGCTGGGCTTTGTTCACCCTCCAGGAGTTCACATAAGCAAAAGGTGCCTCTGTTTGTTTCCCGAAGAATAAATCAAGTGGTGAATCAGCCAGAGACACCAGCTTTCTAATTAAGTGTTTGTTAGCTCTAAGTAAACTTGAGCCACTCTGATAGAACCCAGGGCTTTGTTTCTAGAAAGGAGAAATTTCTTCCCGGGTCTTTGCAGAAAGGGCGGAGTTTTCTCTTGCAAGAAAGTAAATTTTTCATATCAGGAAATGTTGGAGGTTCAATTGATTTTTGGTTATTTTAGCAGCTGTATGGCTTGTCCACACATAAATGCCTGTGAAGCTCTGGTGACAGAGAAAACGTGCCCTGCCTGGTTCCACCCCAAACCCAGCCTAGAATTCCTCAGCTGTCCCCTTCTCCAAGTCTGGTCACCCTCAGATATTCCAGCTCCTCTCCTTCCTACTAAAAGTCCTCACAAGGGTGACTCTCCAAGCCCTGGATCTGGGGTTCTCCTGCCAGTGGGGAATAAAAGATGAGGAGGCCTCTTGGGAATGAAGTTTGTGTTGTTTAGGACACTGGTCACACATTAACCACCCACCCACCTCTCTGGGCTCTCTTGTTCTTTTTGTCTCCATGACACCTTCTGCTGTGCTCTACAGCCAGCTGGCTTCTCTTCCCAGCTTAAAAGATGGTCCTGGGTGAAAGCCAGCCTGGAAAATGCCTGGCTTTTGTCTCATGGATGCACTGAAGTATTGAGGGTGGGATGCAGAGAGAAGAATCTGTGTGGAAATGAGGAGTGATGGTTCTTGTGACAATAAACATTCCTGCTTAAAGACTGTACTGAAATTCCCAGGTCCTGTCACGTTTAACTGATGTGAGATGGCCCCCACTTCTCACTCACACCTTGGTCTGATCCACAGACATGCCCTGTTTTCAGCGGGGTACCAAAATTCATTGTCCTCTGCCCACCTGTTACCTCATGTTCTTCTTCCCTTCCTTCCTTCCCCCGCCAGGGCACCCTCCAGAAATTCGTGGACGACCTCTTTGAGACCATCTTCAGCACTGCTCACCGTGGCAGTGCCCTCCCCCTGGCCATCAAGTACATGTTTGATTTCCTGGATGAGCAGGCAGACAAGCACAACATCCACGACCCCCACGTGCGGCACACCTGGAAGAGCAACTGGTGAGTGAGTGAGACAGCCCAGTCCAGCCCAGCACCAGCTGCTGGGCTGGAAGGAGACTAGAGGGAAGTGTGTTTGGGGTCTGGCTGCTGGGGGAGCTGAGGAACCCGGTGTGGGGCTCAAAGGATGAGGCTCAGCCTTGCCAAGTCAATGGAGGAGTCAGAAGGTCCCAAAATCTAAAGGATTTTGTCAGGGTCGGAGCACTTTTGCTAAGCAGGTCCCAGTTTGCCCTGTATTGCATGGAAATGGCAGGATTTGTGAGGGATTTGATGAGGAAAAAGGAAGTTTTTAATTGCTGCAGTGCCCAGGATCACATAGGAATATCTAGGGAGGCATGGCAGAGGATTCAACACCACTGGCTTCATCTGCACTGGGTGTTTTAATTCCCAGCTCTGTTTGTTTGCCCACACACAGATATCCCATGCCAGCTGAGAATTTTAAGGTATCCAAGACATCCTCAGAGGATGTGGAGCACCCATAGGAGACTTATACCCTCCTGGGTGGCAGCAGGAGGCCAGGAGAGCATCTCCAATGGTACAAAGTATTTAAAGGGTCTGGAGCTGGATATGAGCCTTCTTTGGAGCGAGTAACAAAGGTGACATCAGTGACAAAGGGTGACATCAGTGACAAAGGGTGACATCAGTGGCAAAGGGTGACATCAGCCCCCTACTCCAGCTGCCAGCTCGTCCCCATCCCTGCAAAGGGACAGGGGGAAAAGCCAGGACCGGTGGAGGAAAACCTCCTCTCTGCCGAGAGTCTCCCGTTGGAAAGAGCTCCCTGGGGAATGGCTGCCTCCCCTTCCCCTGTGCAAACACAGGGACTGTGAAAGGAGCAGCAGAGGAGAGCCGTGGGGCTCCCAGCTCATGCATTTTTTTCCCTTTTCCCAGCCATGCTGTTGGCACCCCTCCCCACAGCCAGGGACATAAAAAAAGAAACCCCATGCACCAAAGAGGCTTTCAACTAATGAAACATTAGCATATTATTAACATTATCTGCGGCACTAATCTAAGGCTGATTGCAGCCACTCAGCCCAAATGAGCAGGAGGTTTATTTAAGGGGGGAGGGGGGAAGGCAGAGTGCGTGTGTTTGTGGGAAAAGGGGCAGTGTGAAGAAATCTGTTCAATCAGATCAAATTAACTCAAAGTCACATCGCAGGGCTTCATTCCTACCAGCCAGGGACATTGTCCCCAACCCCTCCCCACAGCCAGGCACACAAACACACAGCCTGCTCCTCGCTGTGTCTGTCAGCTAAACACCTGCACGAGGACTTCTGCAAGGTTCACTCGTTCACCTGATCCCCCCAGGGATGATTCTCCATTCCCAGCCTAAATTCCCACAGCTCCATCACGTCTCATTGCCATTTTTTTACCTATTCTTCCCCGAGGCCCTGGGACAGGCTGTCCAGAGAAGCTGTGGCTGCCCCATCCCTGGACTGTTCAAGGGATAGTAGAAGGTGTCCCCACACCAAGGGTGTAGGACTGGATGATCTTTAAGGTCTCTTCCCACCCAAAGCACTCTATAATTCTGTGTTTTCCAGCGTCTCCCTCTTCTCCTGAACTTGGCTGACAGGATTCCCTGTGTGGGGCTCTCCTTGCATTTGTTCTGTGATTTCACTGGCTCAAGAGAACCCACAGAGGTTTAGGAAAACATAGTGTCAGGAAGGCTGTTGCCCAAAATCTATCAGACTTGGAGATGATTATTTTTACAATTTTTTTTACAATTGTGTTGTGAACACAATGAGCAAATGGGAGGAACTGGGGAGTTTATCCTGAGTATCAGGAGAATTTGCTAAGCAGAAAGATGCAGAGAGTGAAGGTAGACTCAACAATCTGCCTGTGAGAGAGACAGGAGCTGGGCTCTGTGCTCAGTGACACATCCCAGCTCCTGGGCCGTGATCACTGCAGTGCATCTGCCCTGACAAAAGGCCTTGAGGCAAAGGCTGGAGGTATCTCATACAAGGTACCTCGGGGCAGCTCATACAAATGAGCTGCTCTTTGGAGAAAAAGGGAGAAAAGGGCTTTGGATTGCAACTGGAATAGCATTTCCTTGGTTAGGGCAGATATATTTTCATATCAAAGGCTGTGATACTTGTTTCCCAGTTCCTTTTCTTTTTTCCCTTGAGGCAACGGGGCTTTCCCTGTCATGTAGCAACTGCTTCCTGCTCAGGGTACTGGGATCATGCGCAGGCTTGGGCTGGAGCAGTGGAGAGTGACAGAACGTGGTGTCCTAGCATACAGGGTGTGCCATGAGCATTCCCAGTCTCCACTGGGAGCTCTACCTACCTCTCTTCCCATGGGATTGCTGTGAAGGCTAAAAGATAGATCCCTCAATGACAAATGTACAGAATCACAGAGTGGTTTGGCTTGGAAAGGACCTTAAACTCATCCAGTGCCACCCCTGCCACGGGCAGGGACACCTTCCACTATCCCAAGTTGCTCCAAGCCTTGTCCAAGCTGTCCTTGGACACTTCCAGGGATCCAGGGACAGCCACAACTTCTCTAGGCAGCCTATTCCAGTGCTTTATAACCCAAATCATAATAATTTTTTGGGATTCAATGCCTGTCTTCATCTGATGGAGCAACCAACAGGGTCAACTTTCCATTGCAACTTAACACAGACAGAGTCAGAGTGTTTTTCATCACCTAAATTAAATTCCCATTAATTTATGGGCACCTTCAACAAGATTGTATTGACTTTAAGACTCACAAAATCTGCCTTGTCAGGATAACGGGGACAAAAGGTGACGTCTCTACCATCCCTAGACTTTGTAGGGGAGGAATTCATTGCGTAGCTTTTGTTGGCCAAACCTTTTTTCTGACCCAGAGGTGGGGCTCCTGAGAGGCCTTTTAAAAGACTATTATTGAGGGTCTCATTTTAGCCTCCTAGGCTGCTGCTGGTTCTGTCAGGCAGCAGCGAGGCTGTTGAAGAGATAAGTTTTTCTCAAAACACATCCTGAGAAAACTGAGAGGAAAAAATGTAAATAACTCTGCGCCTAGAACTTGTTTACATAGAGGTGTTGTTTCTAATTAGCCAATCATGGTGAGAGGGTGGTGAACAATGGACCAATCAAGTCCATCTGTGTGACAACCTATAAATAGGGGTTGGTTTGTTTAATAAAGTTAGACTTCTTCAGCCTTGGAAGAAGTTGAGTTTGTGTCGTTTTTCAATGCGGCAACAGCGACGTTTTATTCCTTTTTCAGTTTCATGAGAAGGGTGAGACAGTACAGATGTTACAATTCACGCCACCAAAAGCGGAAGCCAAAGTATTTCGTAATTGGATAGAGGTTTGATAGAAGGGTTACATAGTATGCATTTGTGTGCAAACCTCGAGGCCTCTTTACAAATCCGCTTCCCACGCCCAGCAAAGTCTATCCCAGAACCTTCTGCAAGAGCCTGACGACTGCTGAGGGCCTCCAGGGGCTTTTATTAAAGGTCTCTTTATTGTATCTTGGGTCGTGGGTGTAGAGCCAGAACTAAAAACTGTCAGCATCAGCTCAAGGTATGCCTGGAGACCCCCTTAGCTCTAAATACAATGCATTATATACTTTTCTTCACGGAACATCCCAATACACAACAACCAATCAGTATAAACCAGGATACTTTTACCATTAGCACACAGCCCACCACAGTCCTTACATTTCCATATTATGTCAGCAACCATCCAATCACAAGAGTCAGCATGTTACAGTTTAAGCTTAAAGTTGTTTTTCTGTTCTCCTGCAGCAGAGGATCCTTAAATTTGATAAAAGATATGTCTTATATTTGCCTAGGTTATTCCTGAGACTCATTTACTTGGTAAAAAACGTGTTGTTTGTAGTCTGACAAGCCTGTTGTTCTCAATTATCTACCTTATTTCCACCTTTGTCTCCTCAGTTATCCAGCAAACAGCTCAGTTCAACCTTTTCCCTCAAAAACATCTTTCTCGTGTTCTATATATCAAAACCGGCTTTCATTTCTATTTTGCTTACAGGTTTTATATTCAGAATTTACCGCTAAGCAAAACTTTTCCGTTAAACTTTTCCCTTCCCCGACCTCTTCCTGTCCGCGCCGCGACCTCTGAGTCCCGCCCGCCGTTTGCTGCTGTGGTGTCCCACAGCGAGGCTGTCAAGGTCTGCTAATAATGGCAGAGCCTTGATTATCTCAGAGTACAAAAATACGGCAAAGACAAATTGACATGCTTAACCAGAAATACACTTTATTGAGTACCAACACCAGTAATGCGATAAAGGGGAAGGAAAAGAGAATAAAAGAATAGGAAAGAAGGAAAGAAATAAAGAAAGAAATAAAGTTTGGGATATAGCTACCAACACGAATGGAACCCCCGTGGTTTAACCAGGCCAACGGAACCTCCTTAGAAAGGGTGGGGAGTCCTCGTGGTCCTGGTCCAATGGGTCCTCCTTCCTGCTGGGGAAGATCTTCGAACAAGCTTTGGAGTCACAGTGGTTTAATAGCCATTTTCGAGGCGAGTGGGGAATGGCCAGCAAGTGGCCATTCGATGACCACTCGAATCTCATGATGAGGGCGGTGTTCAAGCACAACAATGGTGGGGCTCAAGGCCCACTTGGACCTGACAGGTTTGTTCTGAACAGTCCAGGCTCACTGGTACAGCAACACCAGCTGTTCAAACTCCATTGTTCGGTGGTCATCGAGGCCTGTCCCACCTCGGTGGGCACACCTGCATGTAGAACTCGACAAACAATGCCGTTCATCAGGCCAAAAACTCCTGTGAAGGGGGTTTAGAGTTCTCAGTCTCTGTCTTGGAGGCTTTCAGTTCTCGGAGACAGTCGTGAGGCAGAGAAAGCGTCTTCGGACCGACTCTTACAGAGGCCTGCGAGCCCCGCACTGACCGTGTCCCCTCTCCCACCCCTCCCGCAGCCTCCCCCTGCGCTTCTGGGTCAACATGATCAAGAACCCGCAGTTCGTCTTCGACATCCACAAAAACAGCATCACAGACGCCTGCCTGTCCGTGGTGGCTCAGACCTTCATGGATTCCTGCTCCACCTCGGAGCACCGCCTGGGCAAGGACTCCCCCTCCAACAAGCTGCTGTACGCCAAGGACATCCCCAGCTACAAGAACTGGGTGGAAAGGTGAGTTTTGGGTATGGAGTGGCATAAAGTGACACAACCAGGCCTTGCTTTGTGGGTGGAGGTTGGAGGCAGCGTTGCTGTTGGGTTTGGGAACTGCCCTGGGGCTTTTTTGTCTTTGGCTTTTGCTGAGTGGAAATCTCCATGTTAGCCTTTTATTCCCTCATGCCCTGCAGCAGAGATGAAATTTTAATTGGTGGTGGGAGCTGAAGGTGTTTGCCATCGTTGTTTCTTTTGAGAAGAAACTCTTGAGAAGCAGCAGAGGGAGGAAGGGGAGGAGATGAGTGTGAGCCCTGGGAAGCATAGGGGCTTCTCAGTCTTTCCACACTGGCCTGAAGTGGTTTGCTGCTCTCAGCATCGTTGTGACAGTGCCCACACTGCCTGGATTCCCAAGGGATTTATAATTATCCCCCAGCAACTTCCCTTGGAGGCTCTTCTGTGCTTTGAGTGAGATGCCAGACGATTGACAGGCTGCTGACTGAAGCTCTGCAGGTATTTTATGCCAGGTCAGAGGTCTTTCCAAGCATTTTGTTCACACTTCCAAGACCCATGGCTGTACTTCAGTCTGCTGTACCGAGGGTCAGTGCCTGGCAAAGCTGCTCCACAGGGAATACAACCAAAACATCTATTCCTACAGCCTGTTGGGGCTTCAGTTTCTCTAGGGTTTCCACCAGGACAAGCAAACAGCACATCCTGTTCTTCATCCAGCAGGAGCTGTTCTTTGCTTTCCAATATTCTGCACTTGCCTGGCGTTATTGACAGGTTTGGGAACTGCACAGATGGGGAACGGCTGCTGCTCTGTAAATACCAAGGCAGGTTTATCCTACAGATCATTCCCGTGCACTGCATCCAGCTTTCAGCAGTGATTCCTCTGGATGACTTCCCGGGCACAGCCTAAAACTGATACCATGTCCTGCAGGTTGTACAAGGCCTCTGCTGCTGCAGACACCTCACACTGTGCTATAAATCCCTGTATTGCCTTTGTTGGGGATGGTTTTCTCTCGTTTCGTGACAGGAGTGTGGCTGATCAAAGAGCTCCGTCCCCTACTCGGCACGAGGCAGCGTTTTTTCCAACAATTCTCCCATTGGTCTGTGATTTGCCTGGACAATTATTTTTAGATGTGGTTAAACACTTCAGCAAATGTCGTTTCTAGGCAACCTGCAAGGCTCTTATGAGCTACCTTGCTTAATTATGACCTACTTTTGGTGCCGTGTCCAAGTTTCTTCGTATGCATTGAGGCTGATTGCTGGATTGACCTGGATAATGGGAAGCAAGTGGTGGAGGTTCCATTTAGAAATCAAGTTTGTACCAACAGTGACCCAAAGGTGTCATTCTGTAGTGATGCTTTAGCAACATTATGTGTGGTTGGGTGGTTTCTGTGGACAAATAATGTTTTTCATCTCAAACAGGCTGATTTTATCTTGAGAGATGCTACATTTGAGTGAAAAACTGAGGTATTTAAGTGGAGAATGGGATATTTTCTTATGCAACAAACACTTTTTTTTTTTTTCTTCTTTTCCCTCTGGATAAACAAAANGGAATATTTCCTTATGCAAGAAACACTTTTTTTTTTTTTCTTTTCCCTCTGGATAAACAAAAGGCTGCAGTTTCTGTTTAGGTTTTTTTCCAGTATTGATTTCACTTTAAAACTTTTTGGAGCTAAATCCTGGTGCCCAGTGATCTTCAGCATTAGGTGCTGCATTTCCTTGGAAGTTTTCCCAAACAACTGGGTTTGCAAACGAGGTACATAACACCTCCTGCTGCTTGTAAACAGCCCTGGATTCCTGTCCCCAGCATGTGCTGGGTTGTTATCTGCACTGATGTCTGACAACCTGAACTGAAGCCCGAGGGGAGACTGCAGGTTTTGGAATACGGTTAGAGCTTCTTCCCTGCTTTTATTTTTGTGTGTCAGTTCCACTGACTCAAGGCAGTGGCACCTGGATGCTGTGGGAGATGAAAGAAAAAAAACCTATTAGGGATGAATAAAATATAATTTGAGTTCTACCCCGAGCTAATGAATTCCTTCTCTCCGTTCTGCGATTGTGCTCTGAGGGAGTTTTTCCAAGTCCAAAGGCTTCCAGTGCTGGTTGGAGCTATTTCTGTAGTCAGCATCAGCTGGAGATGGCATCCTTCAAGACCACTAGACTTCTTCAAAGAGTGAATCAGGAGATAAAATATTGGGGAGTTTAAAAAGTGGTTGGGTAAATCAGAAGAACCTGCAATCAAACGAACTTCTTTGACGAAGAGGAAACCCTAAGAGGGTAATTAGTCAGTGGTAGATTGTACCCAACTCGAGGCACTCTGGATTAAAACATGACTGGATTTTGAGGTCTGGCAATGGAGCTGAGCTGGGTTACTCCAAACCATCCCTTTGAAACCTCTGCTTTCTTGGTGTGGAGCCTTTAGGACTCACAAAACTCAGAGGAGGGAATGACCTTGGCATGAGAAGGAGGCAGGGATGAAAGGACTTCCCTCCAATCCTTCAAATACTTGTCTGTCACCTAGGAATGTGCATGGGGAAGGGAATGGTTACAGCTTTTGGCCTCACCAGTGCTCTGTCTCCACAGGATGGACAACTGGAAGTTAGAGTCCGAAAGATTTCAACAGCAAGACTGTCAGGAAGCTTCACTGGTTTTGTTTGTTTGTTTGGCTCATGGGGAAGCATAGGATTTTCTCATGTTTTCAGTTACTCGTTTGTGGTGAGTCAAGTGTTGCCTTCAGAATTGGGATGCATGACAGTGACTAAGTAAAAAATTTAAGATTTACCAATTTCTGCAATTTCCTGTCGACTTAATGGAAAACTATATAAGAAGTTGACATCTTCCATGACATTTTGAGAGGTTGGTTGCTTTAGTGCCCATTTCTATAATTATTCGAGATAATGGATTTGCTGACAACAGCAACAAAAAAATTATTGTGCATCACTTAAATTTAGTTGAAGATGTTCCCTGCTCATTGCAGGGGGCTTGGACTAGGTGACCTCTAAATGTCCCTCCCAACCCAAACTATTCTGTGATTTTATGATAGTCCTTTTGTAACATTATTGGAAGCAGAGGTGGACTCTGCCTGCTGAGAAATTCTGGCTTTTGGGAAAAAAAACCAGGTTCACTGTTCAAATTAGACACCCAGAGTTGGGAACACGTGGTTAAAAAATGTGCAGCCACATCTTGGATTTCCTGCTGCAGAACACGAGGCCTGATGATGCAGGACAATTAACCCAGGAAATTGGGACAGGCTATTAGGCTTTTGTTGAAGCCACGGAGAGTCAGGCTGTAGTTCTAAAACAAAGTGGAGGCTTTTCAATTATCATTATATGAGTCTATTGAGGGGGAAAAAAAATAGGAAAAGAATGGTAACGGTAGAGCAGAATCTCATCTGACTTCAGTTGGTAAAACTCCATAGGCTCTGCTGAATTTACATTAGAGCAGCTTCAGATCTGCATCTTTTCAAGTTTACTTCAAATGTCCCCTTTGAGCCTGGAAATCTGGAGAACTTGGGAGCATTTGATGCAATCCCCAAGCAATACAAAGGGGAGCCTGTTCTAATTGGGACTGTCTCATTAGCATTCAACACCACACTGAAAAATGACAAAGGGCTGTGGCTGACCTTTCATTTCTCTCCATGCTGCCAAGCTTATGATAACACTTGTTTGAACTTCATTAACACCATTTAATTGCCTGCATCACAATCAATATGATGTTTCCCTGCTGAAGCCTGGCACAGAGGCAAGGATGTGGGAGACTGAAAAAGGGGCAGAGCACAAAAAGCAGAAGCCAAAGACTTTTTCCATTTCACACTGGTGCCCAAAACACCTGCAGGGCTGCAAGGAGAGGGTCTGGTGCTCTTTTTTTCCCTCATCCCTGCAGGGACATGGTCTCCTTTTGGCTGCTTATTGTGCATTGAAAAGAGCCCCTCTAAGGAAAACTTAAAGTCAATGGGGACATCACAAGTGTTCTTAACTTAAGAGTCATCCCATGAAGACCCTTCAAAACAGGCTTGCCAGGTTCAAGATCAAAATAAGCTTCAAGCGATCTGATATGTGGGATTCAGAATTATAACATTTTCATTTTATTGTGTTGACCTGGGTGCAAACAGTGCCTGACACAGCTGGTACCACCCAGCTCCTGAGGCCATCATCTCATCTACGTGTTCCTTACAAGTACAGATACTTTTAGGATAAGGGGGAGCAATTTTAAGCTAAAAAGGAGAGATTTAAGTGAGATCTTTGGAAGACATTTTTTACTCCGAGGGTGGGAAGGCCCTGGCACAGGTTGCCCAGAGAAGCTGTGGCTGGCCCTGGACCCCTGGAAGTGTCCAAGTCCAGGTTGGACAGAGCTTGGAGCAGCCTGGGACAGTGGAAGGTGTTCCTGCTATGTCAGGGAGTGGAACTGGATGATCTTTAAGGTCCCTTCCAACCCAAAACATTTCTGATTTAATGATTCATGAAGCAACTGTGATTTGCATCCCCATTAGCCTTTAGATGTCGAGGTCCAGATCTTGTTAGGAGGAGCTTTGAGAGCGTGTTTGGAGTACACAAAACAGACACTCTGTACCCATTTGAGATTTCAGCTACCCAGTGTGTCAGCTTGGGGTGTCAGGGCTCTCAAGCCCCTAGGAAATCTCTACCTGTGCAGTGCTTGTGATGTCTGTTGGTCAGTTTGCAGCTAACTTTAGAAAGAAAGACAAACCAGATCAGTTTAAAACAATAGAAACCTGCATCTACCCTAATATTTTGAGTTGTTGAGGTTTTAAGGAGAAGCTCTGAGGGCTTTAAAAAAGAACATCACATGACGGGTGCAAATCCTGGCTCTACTTTAAAAAAAAGAGTTTTCTGTGACCCCTCTCTCCCTGCTGGAAAGAAAGCTCAAGAAGCAGCATACCAAAGGTCAAGGCAGGAGGTGTTGTCAGTGGAGATAATAAAAAACAGTGCTGGAAGGAGCCTCGGGAGGTCAACCCGACCATCTCCTGCCTCAGGGCAGGATCAGCCCTGTCTAAAGCCTTCCTGGCAGATGCTTGTCTATCCCTTTCTTAAAGGCCTCCAACAACAGAGCCTCTGCTGTCCTCAGGCAATTCATTCCCATGCTTCCCTGTCCTTCCCATCAGTGTTTTCCCTGCTGGGCAGCCAAAATCTCCCTGGCTGTAATTAAAGCTCAGGCATCCCCAGGGCAGGGGGTACAGCTCATTCCCTGCCTCTCTGGGGCAGCTTTTGGCGTATCTGAAGACTGCTCACTTGTCTTTCTTCACTTTTCATCTCAAAAAAACAAAAAAATCCCAGTGTTTTCTCATCACAGAAAGCAAAAAGCTGTTCTTACACGGTGCAGCTTGCAGCTGGCAAGATGAAAATGTGTCCATGTGTGGAGGGTGCAGCCCCACACATCCTCTGCTCTGAGGTGGTGCTGGGTGATCTCCCCTCCCAGAGGAGCTACCTGTGCACCAGTTCACTCTTCAGCCATCAGTCAGTGCTGTCCATCAGCCCCGGGGGCCTGATATTTCTGGGTCTGAGAGATTTCAGCCTGCTGACTTTCTCCCAAGGGAGAAATTCTCAAGAAAGCTTCTTCTCAAAACAAATCGTGGCAAACAGCTCTCTTTTCTCCAAACAATCTTTCTCCAGGTGGGCTTTTGCTTTTCTAGTTCTCCAAACATTTGAGCTGTTTCTCTGGTTTAACCACTGGGATCAGAGAGGTGTCGTTCCTGTTCACCAATCATGTTAAGTCTGTAGCACAACACCTTATAAAAAGGTAGTAAGAATTAGACAATAAAGCTTTTCTATGCTCTTTGCCTTCTGAAATATTTGGAATCTCATATTTTTTTGTGTCCTACAATGACACAGCCCTCCACTGTTTATTCTGAGGGGCGAAGCAGCAGGAAGAGCCATGAAAAGGCAAAATAAGAGCATTGCCCTCTCTAGGGCTTGCCCACACAGACAGAATTGTTCCCTTCAGCACCTTGGGTTGGAAAGGACTTTGAAGCTCATTCCATTCCACCCCCTGCCATGGGCAGGGACACCTTCCATTGTCCCAGGTTGCTCCCAAGCCCCATCCAGCCTGGCCTTGGGCACTTCCAGGGATGGGGCATCCCCAATTTCCCTGGGCAATCTATTCCAGTGCCTCATCAGCATCTCAGATGCTTCCCAGGAAACTCAAAGTGCCATTCTGTGTCCGTGCAAGAACTGACAGCATGTCCTTGCACTGCTTCACTGCATCCCATAAAAGAGCCGGTTGTTCCCAAGCTTTCCACCAGCCCTTCCCTGCTGGAACAGTCCCCCGTATCCCTTTCACACACCTCTCCCTCCTTCCGTGGTCTGGATACAGGCGGCTATTGCATAACCCTAATTATGTTATTGCTGTAATTGTGTCTGCCGTCTGCAGCACATGGATTCGTTACAAGCTTTTCATATGCTAAAATGATTATTAATGAGTGCGGTCCCATCCCAGCCACAAACAACAGCCACGACAAAGAGATCTTTTGGAAGGCAATTAGCTCCATGCTAAGCTGCCTAAACCATGGGCTGTGCTGGGAAATTTCGGGCCAGGGAGGAAGCACTGGCAAGGTGGCTTTTCTCTTCTCTTTTGATGAGTTAATGAGTTACTGAGCGGCAGCAGGCACAGTCATTCTTGTGAAACAGCTCCACTAAGGAGCCTTTGTCCCTGCCTAGGGAAGGAACATTTATCCCTGGATAAATAGAGGACAAAATGTATTCCCAGGTCACTGTGATGTATGCCCAGGTCACTGTTGTGTTGCTTTCCTTGGGAAAACAAAATGGAATGAAACAAAACAAAACAAAAGGCAACCCAGGGGAAGATGAGGTTGGAAGGAACAAGAATAATTATTTTTTCAGTATAAGAGTGCCAACTGTATCCTGGTACATCCCAAATCCTTCTCCATCCATCAGTGGCAATGGAGGGTCTCCTGGGCTGTCTCTCTAGTTCAGGGCAGGCTGGGGTGAGTTGCTGTGCTCGTGATGCCTGTGAGGACACATCCCATGGCCTCCTCACATCCTCCTTCTGCAGCTGGAGTGCTGGAATGATGGGTCTACCTCAATTCCTCATAATTTTAATCGCTTATGAAGTCTAAGGAACAAATTTCCTGTCGTCACTTCCGAGGGTGGAGAGCCTTGAGGTAAGAATGGAGGCTGCTCCCGTGAGCACAGGGAAACTCAGACACATAAGGCTGGATCTTTTGATATTCACCTGAGGATCTTCTGGAAACAGCTGGGGAAGGATCCACTGGAGATGAGCAAAACTGGAGTACAGAAGTAGCAGCAAATCTGCTCTG
The DNA here is from genome assembly GCA_013400495.1 of Nicator chloris. Taxonomy (NCBI): domain Eukaryota; kingdom Metazoa; phylum Chordata; class Aves; order Passeriformes; family Pycnonotidae; genus Nicator; species Nicator chloris. The sequence goes on from WAAE01008354.1 coordinate 145,707, forward strand.
GATTCTCACTCTTGGCCCCTTCAAGGCAAATTAAGCTGAATTTGCTGCTTTGCCTTGCTACCTTTCTGTCTCATTCAGAGAGGATCTGGCTGAGTCTTGTGTTCTCAACCTCCTGCTGGCTGTGGAAGTGTGAGTCAAAGGCCTGTCCCTGTCTGAGTGTGACCTGGTGGCCCTCCACAGGTGACAGAGCCCCTGGCACTGCCTGCCAGCCCAGCTCTGGGGTGGGAGCTGTCAGCTGCAGGGGTGATGGAAGCAGCACAGGCAGCCTTGCAAATTCCAGCAGTGGAAATGTAAGGGCCTCTGGGGTTTGGTGACAGCTTCTCAGTGGATTTTGCATTAGGGGTATGCAAATGGCAGAGAGGCTCTAAGTACCTCTGAGGATCTGGGCTGGAATAGAAGGTAAATAAAGACTCAGCAGGGATGTTGTCATCTCCCTGCTAGGATGCTTTAATACACACATTCATCATTTCTTTAGAGAGCACAGTGATGGCTTCATTAGAACCTCTTCTGCATAAATAAGTCACTGGGCCATGGCAGAATTTGGATGGAAGGATATGTCTTCTGGCTCATCTAGATTGGGGCATTGGTACATGTTTGTTTCCCATTCTTTTTCTTTTATTTTTGCCACAAATTTTCTTGGTTTAATGGGAAATGACTGCTTCAGTGTGTGATGCCAGGGAATTGAGTCTGGAAGAGACCAGGATACTGTGTGGGTGATGGCCTGTGACCCCAGAGCACTGAGATCACATCCTGGGAGTCTGTCATGGCTAGAGCCCTGAAACTGTGATTCTTGAAACTCAGCTCTGTGCATCCCACCCTTGGCTCCAGGGAGCACTTCCTGCTGCTTTTCCTTGTTTGGATGAGTCACAGGAGTGTAGTGCTGCTGGGGAATGATCTCTGCAGGGCTGGAAAGGGAGGGATGGGGAGCTTTCAAACCCTTGTGAGTCACAGACTCGAGTCTGTTGCTACCAGGTGGAAAAGAAACAGGACAAACTTGGAGAAGGACTTGACAAGTGTGTCTGTGCTCCAGTTTTTGGGAGCACCCTGTCCCTACACCCACTATCCTGCCACCACTTGGTGACAGCTCAGCCAGAGAGGAAAAGGAGAATTTTAACGGCTTGTCAGAGCCAGACTGGCACCTCTGGTTTCCTCCACTGACCCCATTTATTTTTCCTGTGATGAGCCCCCTTCTCTTCTCATTTCACCCATCAGGAGGGTGCCTATCCAACATTCATGAGGAGCTGCTCTCCTTTCAGGCACCATAAATCAATGTATTTCACTGCTTTGCAGCCTGTTTTCCCCACAAGTCTGTGAAATGTGCTGGTGCCACATGGATTTTTTTTTTCCCAGTGCCAAAGCACAGTTTGCTTTTTGACCATAAGATTCCTTGCTCTTTGACCCTAAGATTCCTTGTTTTCTCAGCCATGTTATGGATGCCACCAATTCCTGATGCTTTCCCCTGTGCAGCACAGACCTGATCTTCTCCAGCAGGGGATGCCAGGACCCGCTTAAGTTTTTCTAGGAGTGGCAAAAGTCTAAGAAATATTTATTCTTCCTGCTCAACATCTTTTCCTGGGGATAGTTCTGCAGGACAGGGCCTCCTGGGATTTCCAGATGCTCACCTTGCTCACAGACACCTGTCCAGGTCCACCTGGGGATGGAGGGTCAGGCAGAGTGTAAAGAAAAACAAGCCCACACCACTTTTCACTGGAGCACTGGGAATGAGAAGTATTTAGACCTTGGGACTGAGTTAGACTAAGATTTCTGGCTGGTCCTAAGTGCAGAAGACAAAATGCCAGGACTCCAGGGAGAGAGATGTTTTTGTGCCTGCTGGAAGTTGCAGTAAAATTAATGAGGTTTGCACGAGTTTTTATGGTGAAACAGAGTTTAGCTTTGGAAAATGTCAAGCAAGAAGGACCTCTGCCTCCTGTGCCTCTCTCTCCCAAGGATTACATCAACATCCCACCGCCAGAACCAGGATATCAACAGAGACAGACCCACTGTGGTAAATCAGGGTGGGATTGAAGGGCACAAAACCAGGCTGAGCACAGCTGGAGCCTCCTGGTGTGGAAGGGTTTCCCCCATGCCCTTGCACTGCTCTGTCTTCCACAGGACACTCCAGCAGCTGCTCGTCCTGCTCTGGCACGGGGTATTTTCCCACTCACCCACCTCAAGGACCCTCATCACACAGCACTTCAATGTCCAACTTCTCTGCAGTGGCAAACAGCCTCCATCTCAGCAGGTGTCTCCACGCTGTTTACAGGACACCTGTCAGCTCTTTTGGCTCCCTGTCCCCTCTGCCTCCTAATTATAAAATTGTGGAGTGCTGCAGCTACGGGAGCTTTTTTTCTTGTTCTTCTTCTTTTTTTTTTTTTTCCTTGTGCACAAAATGTCAAATTGCAGAAATTAAAAATGTAAATGATGGTGTCTAATTAACCAGTTGACAGCAGAGCACAGCTGCGAGTGACAGTGACTGATTACCCTCTGCAAACCTTGTCCTCCAAGACCTGCCTTACCCAGGGGAGGAAGGACATCAAAAATAGCAACTTCCTTAAAGAGACATCACTCTGCAGATGATGCCTGCTGGGCAATGGTTCTGGGGAATCCAGATCCTGTGGATGAACCCCCAGTCCTCCTGAGCTCCAAGGGGAATGCTGTTGACTCCTAGGAAAAGCAGATTTTTCCCAGTCAGACTGGAGTTGAAGGCTGTTACCACAAATATCAGGCCAGCTTAAAATATGGGGCAAAAGGGAGATGCTGAGCAGGAGAGTTGTTGGGATAGACTGGATTGAGTGGGAAAAGGGGGTGATGTTAGCAATGGGGCAGATGTAGTGGTGAGAATGGTGCAAGGAAAAATACAAATATTTGGGGTTTTTCTGTGCATGGGAGTGAAATCCTGAGCTCTCCATGGGCAGCAAGGTCTCTCTGGGAAGAGAGGCAGGGCTAAAAGCCCTTGAATGTCTGACAAAGTGATCCAGCTTCAATCCAGCTCCTGTTGATGGCACAGGGGAAGTTTACAGGATACCCTTTGGGGCTTCATTCTCAGATTGAGGTGAATACAGCACACACCTGGTGCTCAGGATTAGTGCTCAGTCATTCCCACTTTGGCCAGGTCACCTTCCTTGCTGTAAAAGAAGAGCATGAGCAGGTACATAACCAGAAAAGTCCAACACCAAGTGCGTTTTTTTCTCCTTTTTGTTTGTCGATTTCACTTCTTGAGCTCCTGCCCTTCCCCCTCAAGGAGTGAAACCCGTGTTTGTGCCCCTCAGGTACTACTCAGACATCGCCAAGATGCCAGCAATCAGCGACCAGGACATGAACGCTTACCTGGCAGAGCAGTCCCGCATGCACATGAACGAGTTCAACACCATGAGCGCGCTCTCCGAGATCTACTCCTACGTGGGCAAGTACAGCGAGGAGGTGAGAGCCTGGGGGGCCAGGGGACAGCCCACCCATCCCCAGGGCGTGTCCCTGGTACCTGTCTGCATCCTGGCTGGGAGGGTGAAGGATTTTTAGGAAGGACGTTGAGACGCTTGAGCGCGTCCAGAGGAGGCAATGAGGCTGGTGAGGGGCTGGGAACACAAACCCTGTGAGGAACGACTGAGGGAGCTGGGGATGTTTAGCCTGGAGAAAAGGAGACTCAGAGGTGACCTTATCACTCTCTACAACTTCCTAAAAGGTGGTTGCAGTCAAGTGGGGGTTGACCTCTTTTGCCAGACAGCAACCGACAGAACAAGAGGACACAGTCTCAAGCTGCACCAAAACAAATTTAGGTTGGATATCAGGGAAAAGATTTTACAGAAAGGGTGATAAAGTACTGGAATGGTCTGCCTGGGGAGGTGGTGCAGTCATCATCCCTGGATGTGTTTAAGAAAAGACTGGATGTGGCACTGGTGCCAGGGTTTAGTTGAGGTGTTAGGGCTGGGTTGGACTCAATGATCTTGGAGGTCTCTTCCAACCTGGACATTCTGTGAATTCTGTGATTTAAGGAATGAGAAACAAGGTTTGGGGTTTGGAAAGGGAAGGTCTGGGGGTTTGGGTCTCCTCAGTACTCCTCTCTGGATCTCTGTTGTTTTTGTCTCTCTTGGTCAATCAGGCTCAGCTGGTTTGAAGTAGTTGATGGTCAGATCCTGCAGAGGAGCCCTACATGAGCTTTACATCCAACGTGGCCAAAAGTTGCTTAAGGACTGTGCTTAACGTCATTCCAGATACTCTAAAACACCCCAAAATGGTCCCACAGACTTTAAGTCTGTGTATTTTAACACATACATGGTTCTATGTATTGGAGGCCATGTGAGACCCCTTAGGGCATCTCAAGTGTCATGGCCAACTGATGGATAAAGCTCACAAATAAATAACTGATCTCCAAGATAAGAATCCATCTGATTGGTTGCAATCCAGAGGTCTGCATTGAGTCAGATCAAACCCAAATGCCCTGCCTAGTTCCCTCCTGGCTGACTGACCTGCCTTGCATGACCTAAGCTAAGCCTGGGACCTGCCTTAGAGAAACCTAACCCTCCTCTGCTGCTCTAAGATGCTGGACTCAGTCGTTTTGGGGAAAGAAACCAAAATCCCTATCACTTCTTCCTCTTTCCTTTTCCAGATTCTCGGAGCCCTCGATCAAGATGACCAGGCTGGGAAACAGAAACTTGCCTACAAACTTGAACAAGTCATAACCCTCATGAGCATAGACAGCTGAGAACTGTCCTGCCAGGGACACCCTGGGAGGGATAAACCAAGTCGTGCCTCACTCAAGATCATCATCTTTACCAAGTGCAAGTTTTGATGGGCTGTAAGCAGAGTCACCCGAACAGCGCTCCTCTTTCTCTCTCTCTCGTCCCCCCCTCTCTCTTTCTCTATTTTCCTTCTCTTTCCAAATCTATGGACAAAGAGACAGAGCCCCAGGGGTTAAATGAAAAGACTGCAGAGGAATCTTGGCTCTGGGGCTGTGAAGACATCTGGGTGGAGCTCTCCTTTTCACAGCTTCCCCTCTGCCTTTTGCCCTAGAGAGAAACTATTGAACACACACAAAAACCCCACCAACCCTCCCCCAGCATCGCATCCTCACTCTGCAGAGGTGAAACGGGGAGGGAACTTCTGTCATGCTGCTTTAACTGCCCTCTGAGGGCTGTAGCCTCTGGAGAGGACATGGAAATGAACTCAGTATTACTCAAGTGTCCCCAAGGGGAAGGCAGCCTGCCTGCAGGGCTCCTGGAGGGCAGAGCCAATGCAGCCCCTCTCCTGCAGAGCCACTGCAATTCTATCTCTTGATAGCGACGCACTGGGAGAGGAGCCCCGAGGCTCCCCGAAAAATGCCACAGCTCCGTCCAGAGCAGGACTGCTGTGGCTCATCCTGCCTGGGCAAACAGCTGCTCTCCTGGGGCAGGGCAAGGGTCAAGAGGGGATGAGGAGACCGACGCTCCCCTGCCCATGTGTTTCATATGGTTCTTCTTATTTTTCCAAGAGCCGCGTGTCCCCCTCCGTCTTTCCCGTCGTGTCCTGTTGGTCGTAGCACTGCAGCAAAACGCTCTCTCTGCTCGGTGGCATCCCCTCAGTGGTGGTGGTTCTGCTCCTCCTGGTTCTGCTCCTCCTGGACAGCACAGCAACGTCCCCCTCATTCCCACCTCGGCTTGGAAAGCAGGAGCCACAGGCCTCAGCTTGTTCCGGTCAAGGAGCTCAGCCTCAAAAGAAGAACAAGAAGGAATGTTTGGTTTGGTTTTTTTTGGTAAGCTGTTCTTTCCATTTTGTTTGCTCTACTGGAACACAGCTGTTGTTTCCCTGCAGTGGAATATCAGAGGGTTACTGAAATGCTTGCTGTGAAGTGAGGTGATGCACGGGGCTGATGGCAAAGCCTTCCTTCCAAGCCACTCCTAAGAGGAAATGTCACCGCACATTTTGGAAGGAAATCTTGGAGGAAATCCGAATGAAACACTGCAAAAAAATTCTTCTACCTAGATCCCTGCAGCTGAACTGCCTGTCTTCTGGAGGTCTCTGAACTGCTGTGAGCCCATCTGCCTTTTGGTGCCAACTCCTGGCCTTTCCTCTTCTCCATTTCTGGAACCAACAGGCCTTGCTGAAGGCACAGTTGCTGCCAGGGAAGGATTTTATCTCTCTTTGCACTTCTTATCCCTTCAGGGATCGCTGTCACCATGGGACAACTGTGGGGGTGTCACATGTCACCCTGTCCCAGTCCCATCCTCTGCTCACCTTCTCCAGAACATCTCAACTTGTTTCATGGCCAACCAAAGGGGAGTGAGCTCCTGCATCTCTTTTGCCTTCAGCTGTTCCATTCACACGGCTGCCAGCCCAGATAACACCATGATTAGAGACCCTCGGGGTGTGGAGAACCTTCCTTGTACACCAGGGAGGCAAGACCTGGGTCAGCATCCATCTCCCCAGACATGAGCAGAGCTCCCTGGCAGATGGAGGAGTGGCTGGAGGATCAGCCCACGTCCACTCATCCCATCCTTGGAGCCACAGCCCGGATCTGCTTTGCACCTGGAGGGAGGAAGGGGTGCAGGCAGGGTGTGTAAATTGCTTACAGAGCGAGTTTGTTTGGGTTTGTATGGGGTTTATCAAACCAGAACCTCTTGGGAGTGACAGATCCTGAGCGTGTGCGAGGGGGGATGTGGTGCAGGCAGGAGCCAGTCAGCGGGAGGCTTTCCTTCAGCCAAGCAGATACACACGTAGGCGAGTCCCAAACCACTCAAAGAACAGCAGTCCAAAGCTGGGCGTGTCTGTGGGGAGAAAATCACCAGATTCACGTTGCAACAGCAAACTTAGGGACACGTCTTGGTTTTAAACCCCCAGACATTTCTCTCTTGATTACAATTCCGATTATTTTGTGCGTGTGCGTGTGTATCTGTGTGCGCGTGTGCGTTCCTTCCTTTTTTTTTTTTTTTTTTGTTTGGTTCTGCTTGCTTTCTGTTGGATTGCTGAGCTGATGGACTCATCATGCACCTTACGGACATCTCAGCAGTTTTGAGAGGCCTGCGCATTGGGGATGGTTTGGGTTTGGTTGGTTCTGCCATGGTTTTGTTGATCCATTTTAGTAACGTCGGCGCATGTTCCAGATCCATTGATCATGGCTGTGAAAGTGGGAAGTCCCACCAGAGCCAGTGGTAAGAAAATGACAACAAACAACACAAACACAGTATTTTTTATAAGTATGTAAATTTAAAAAAAAAAAAAAAAAAAGGGAAAAATTAAAAAAAAAATAAATAAAAGGAAGAAACCAAAGGTTTTGACAAACAAAGTGCCACAAAAGATAAATATGGACCCTATTGTCATGCCTTGTACTCACAGCTGGATGGTAGGAGTCTAAGGACAAAGAGCTGGCTTGGAGGGAAGTGGTTATGAGTGATGGGCGATCCTGCCTGGACATGCGCACATGAGAGGAAGAAGAAGCTGTTTAACAAAAAAAAAAATAAAGTATCAAAATGGACTGGTGTGATCCTGCACTGTTACTGAAGTCAGAGGAACACCACAGGGGAAATCTGAGACTCACCCTGTTTCTTTTTGATGTTTTCAGGGCTGTGTTTTTGGTTTGTTATGGTTGTTTTCCATGGTTGGTATTTTATTTCTTCTTGCTGGTACGGAGTTTTTCATCTGTAGATTATATATATATATTTTTCGAGAAAAACTTGAACACCTCAGAGACACTGAGAATGAAACACTTAAGGGAAATGGGAAGCACCAGGAGATTGGTGTCTTAACCCTTTCCAACTTCCCATTTAGGTATTTCTGCTTTCTCTCCATCCTCTTCTTTCCCCCATGCCCAGGATTTGAAAGAAAATCTGCGTTTTGCTTCTCTTTCATCTCCTCTTTATTTTTCTGTCTTTCTGTTTCTGTTTATTTTGGTGTTTGAGCTGGATTTGCTTTTTTGCTTGGAAAATGTGCCAGAATCGTGATGTAAATGCGTGGGCTTCCTCCCCTGTCCCCTTCAGTTCCCTTCCCATTTCCAACCAGTATCCCAGAATCCCCCAGTCTATGAGAAGTCTTGGCATCTTTCTTCCCAGCCTTCCCAGTTGAGCTAACTATTTTTTAAGTGCATGTAAAATACGACTAAAGACAAAGACACAAGCAGAAGAATGAGCCCTACTACAACACGGATGCTTTCTTTTCCTTTGATTTCTTTTCCCCCACCTCCCTGTCCACACTTGACCAAAAATTCCTGATAAATAGGTAGTGTTCCACACTGTTTTTCAAGCCCCATGGAGAGAACTGGAGCCAAAGTTCCTAGAAGCCCATGGACAGGCTCCTAATATCCAGAATATTCCAGACGACAGGCTGATCTTTATGGGCGTTTCTCAAACACTGCAATCAAATAATTAATGCTGACACCTGCAGCTCCATCAGAAACAGGGGAAAGGGAACTCAAGAAGACTCTCTGAGGTTCTGTGGAGAGAGTCAAGATTATTTCTTCCTGCAGGGTTTGCTTTGGGGCTTGGCCGCTGGGTTAGAGGAACAAAGGGTGAACAGCCCCTCTGCAAACACCTCATCTCCTCCCTGTGAGGGGGACTCAGTGGTCAGTGACAGTGATCTGAGACCCGATCCATCACGTCATGTGCTGGTGCAGACTGAGCCTCCCAGCGAACACCAGCGTGGGGAAATTTGTGTGTGTCTGGAATGAGGTGTTGGAGATTGTTTGCCCTCCAACAGACAGCGCAGGAGAACGATTGAGGAGAAATTCAGCCACCCCAGGTCACCTTCCTCTCCTAGTGTAGAATCATAGAATCATTTGGGTTGGGAAAGACCTCTAAGATCACAGAGTCTGAATGTTAAAACATGGCCCAGACCTTTTCTTCCCGCTCTTCATCCTGTCCTGAACACATCCAAAGGTTTGGTCCAACCCAGCACACACCAGCCTTGCTCCATTAGATAAGAGGGCTATGCCAATTTTCATCCCTGCAGTTACCACTGCAGTTGTCTTATCTCACATCTTTGACACTGAAGACCATAAAATGTGTTGGGTCATGAAGAAGATTTACCAGAAGGATTTCGTTTGGTAACTGCTTAGATTGAAAAGTGATTACCAAAGTTTCCAAATCTTGTGCATTCACCCACAGGAAAATGTTTGCCGTGAAGGGAATGACACCACGTAAATCAGATAATTGTCATTATTTTAAATAATGCTTTTGAAAACTGATAGATCAAATTTGAAGAGTCCAGACAGTGGTCAGCCTTCCTGTTGAGTCTTCTCTGAATTTCCTGGAGTCTGGGATGCCTGTGAGGTGAAAACCCAAGCACATAACAGCCAATATTAGAAAGACAATTGTTCAGAAGTCAAACAACGAAATGTAGATCTGTCCTTCCCCAAGGCTTTAACAAACTGCTTTGGGAAGAGACTCTGCTATGTGGGAGACTCTTCCAGAGGAAGACTGGAAACCTGGGAAGACTCAGTCCCATAGCTCAGCTAAATGGGACACACATTTGTGTCTGCACAAAGGACACTTGGGATCATGGAATCATGGAATCACAGTTTGGTTGGAAGGGACCTTAAAGATCATCTCATTCCAACCTCCCTGCCATGGGCAGGGACAACTCCCACTACCCAAGGGTGCTCCAAGCCCTGTCCAACCTGGCCTTGGACATTTCCAGGGGTCCAGGGGCAGCCACAGCTTCTCTGGGTGACCACACAGCCTCAGTGATTCCAGGACAATTTGCTCTGTACATTCGATAAGTTATGAGTTGTCCTCCAGGGCAGGTGGAGGTTTTGGGATGCCCTAACCCTTGCCATCCAAACTTGATGTGCTGTGGAGCAGGAAACTGGTGAAACAGTGAAACACGTGAACCTCAACATCGTGGTGTGAACCTCGACCTCCTGCCCATTCCCAGCCTGAATTTTCCTGCTTTGCACCTGGTGCAGCTCCCATTTCAGGGTAGTGTTTGGTCCATGGAATCCTGCAGTTTTCCCTCACCTCTGTGACTGTGCAATGCCCCTTTCTCCAAAAAAAATCATGTTGTCTTACTGAGAATAACTATTTTGTGGAGAATGCTTTGAAAACAGAGCTTGTCAACTGTGTTTGATTTGGGATGTCTCAGTTCCCTACACTTGGAGAAGCACCCAAAGGGACACAGGCTTACAGAAAAAAAAATTTAATTTGTAGAAAGATGTCAAAAAAAAGTAAAAAAAAAAACAAACAGAATTTACCCTTGGAAAAAATAAACCCACCAAAAATCCCAGTGAAGTTTTAAAGCTGCTTAGTCTAATCAACCTGTCACGTGTGTGATTTCTGTTGTCGTCGTTGTTTGTTCATTGGTTGGTTGGTTTTGTTTGGTTATTTTTTTGGTTTTTGTTGTTGTTGGTTTTTTTTTTTCAATCTTCTGTTCTAAAAATGGGAAGTTTACCTCAAGAAATTCTTTCTGCTTGGAAACAGATCACCTCAAAGACGCTCGCAGCAGAGAGCAGTGTGCAGGGAAGCTCAGTAAAGCAAACTTGGGTGTGGAAAACAGAGGGAAAACCAGGACATTCAGGCTCTTTTCAGCATTCCCTTCTCTTACTGGTGTGGTCTGGCATTCCCCAGTGGAGAAGTTGCTGTTTGCTTTCAGATAGACTGAGGCACAAGAGCCAGCTGGAGAAATCAAGGCACATGTCCAAGCTTGAAGTCCTTTCTGAAGTATCTTAAGAGAAACTTGGTGTTATTTAAACTTTCTATGCTGCTCTTTCTCCATTCCCTGGAGAAATTCCTCTTTCCAGCCCAGGCTGGGTAAAGAAGCAGAGAGATTAGGTGCTAGCTAAATGCTCCCAGTGTTTTCCCCAAGGAATCGAGAGGCAACTGGATTATTTAAGGTCACAAGAGAGGCCCTTCCTTGTGTCTGACCCCGTGTCTTGGACATACACGTGAGCCCAGAAGTCTCATTCTCTGTTTTGCTAAAGCTTCCAACTTAAAAATCAATGGCAAGACATTTCCTTTCACCACAGTGTTACTAACAGCCTCAAAGAGATGTCAAGACAGCATTAGAAAGGAGGTTGGGATCCTTTTTCTTAGGTTGTTGTTGTTGTTGGTTTGATTTTCTTTTGAACTGATCCTAGTTAAAAAAGGAAGAAATAAAATCTATACTATTTAAATTGGAATCCCGTTGTTACTTGGTAAAGGCAAAGCTTCTGTACCTTTGTTATAATTAATTGTATACCTGTGTATGTAAATATAAGGCATTCCTATTTTGCAGTCCAGAACAAAAAAGAAAAAAACAAAAACAAAAACAAAACGAAAGTTTGTAATATAGAATAAAGTTTATTAAAAAAAAATAAAGAAATAAAAATGCCCCGGGCTGTGATTGCTGCTTTCTGTGTCAAATGGAGCCAGAGGGCAGGAACTGAAGTCAAAGAAAAGGTGGAAAATACCTTAAAGATCATCAAGTCCAGCTGTTAACCCAGCACTGCCACGTCCACTGCTAAACAATGTACCTTTCCTTCCTTCCTTCCTCCCTCCCTCCCTCCCTCCCTCCCTCCCTTTGTTGTCATCTCTCTTTTCCTTTCCTCATCACAAAAAAAGACATTTATCGGATTGTTTGATTTTTTTTTCCTTGCAGAGGTGGGATCCAGACAGGTTATTCCTTTCCATTTACTTTTGGGGTGCCACCAGCTCTATGAAAAACAAACAAACAAAAACTCCCCCAGATTGACTAGCTCAGGAATTCAGGGATGCTACTAAAGGAACCTTGTACGTGGCTTGTGGAATGCAGACAGCTTTCTGCAGTCTCAGCTCCATGGGGGCCATGAAAAGGAAGCAAGAGAGGGGATTTCAAAGGGGGAAAGGAGTTGAATGAAGCTCTGACAGCTTCAGCCTGGTGCTGCTTAGCAATGTCTGGGTAGCTGTAGAAGAGCAGCATATGTACACCTGTAACTGACCACATCCAGCCATGGAAATGAGACTTCTCTGTCCAGCTGCCCCTTGGGACACAGAGGAAAAGGCTTGGGGCTCAAACCACTCTGCCAGCTCAGCCAGTCCCACAGTGTGCCAGCCACACAAGCATCCCCCACCAGACCCCTCAGGCCAGCAGGGTGAGTGTGGGAATTGATGCTAAAAAACTCTGTGTGCAAGGAAGACCTTCAGGTTTCAGCTCTTCTGAGTTGTCAGCGTGTTTAGGGTAAAACCCCAAAACCATCTCTAAATAAAGAGTTACAAAGTGTTTCGTTTTTCAGGGCATTGTTTAAACCTAAACTAAAACATCTCACTAAAACCTTCCTTTCCGAGTGGTTGTATTTATTCCACCAGAGTGGTTTTAAGCTGTATCTCCACCAGAAACTGCACAACAAGAGAGAGAATGTCCCTGGAGGAATAACAGCTTCCATGTCAGTGAGACCAGACAGGAAAAGGAAAAGGTGGAGAGGAACCTGAGGCACGAAGAGGTGAAATGGATGGCCTGGAACCTCAGAAGCAAAGCTCTCTGCAGCCCAGTACCCATCCCAACCCACCCAGTCACTGTTTTTGTGACTGGTCACAGCTGTGTGTTACACATTTGGGAGAATCCATAGGGCAGGGCATGTCTGGGACCAATATTGTGGCCCTGTTGATACATCCTGGACCAGTTTCCTCTTGTCTTCCTTGCCAAGACTGGGAAACAACAAAACGCCAACTATTCCCACAAAACGCCAACTATTCCCACAAAAACGCCAACTATTCCCACAAAACACCAACTATTCCCACAAAAACGCCAACTATTCCCACAAAAACGCCAACTATTCCCACAAAACACCAACTATTCCCACAAAAACACCAACTCTTCCCACAAAACGCCAACTCTTCCCACAAAACGCCAACTATTCCCACAAAACACCCTTCCAAATATTGAGTGGAGCTGCAATTACTGAGCACAGCCAAGCAAACAGGCTCCAGGCTTGTGGTAACTCCCTGCTGTCAGCTGGAAAATGTTTGTTTTGGGGGGAATTACACGTGTGGGCTCTGCTCAGCGGAGCATTTCCCTGTGGATGTAATGAAAGCTGCAAGAGCAGGAGGGAGGAGGAAAACCTCTGGCGTGGATCTGTTTGCAGCAGGGCAGGGCATCACTCTGATGCTCCCTGGGACACTCTGGAGAGCCTGGGACCTTGGCTGTGGTCACATGTGTGACCAGTTCCAGCCTCTGGAACGCCTCTGTCCAGCTCCCAGATGAGCTAAGCTGGACATTCAAGGCCAAGAAGGTATTTACAAAGCAAGCAGGAGCCACCTTCTCATCATTAAAGTTGGAAAAGCACTCTAAAATCACCAAATTCAGTTGTCAACCCAGCACTGCCAAGCCACCCATGTCCCCAAGCGCCACATCCTTTCCCTAAAGTCACTGGTGTTTCTCTGCCCATGCTGGATTCTCCCTCCCATGAGCTCAGAAAAGAGGCATTTTCAAAGCTTTCCTGCTTTTGTGGTCCATGAGAAATCACAGCCATTTCCTGCACCTCAATCCTTGCCTTCTCCCAGCCCCTCCACTGAGGAAATGGTGACCATTTCCTTCAGGTCTGTGACATCCCTGGTGTCAATAATATCCCCCAGGGGTCCCACGGAAACCTGGCAGGGGGAAAGGCCCTGCAAAGCTCAGAGATGGTCTTTATCTCCCAGGGAAAAGCTCCTCTGCAGCTCAGCTTCCCAAAGCAACCCCAGATGTCAGCTGAGAGGGAGCATTTCCAGCACCCTGGGGAGGGCTCAATTTGCCTTTATTATTTCCCCTTTCCCGACTCTTCCCAGGTCCAGCTGCCTGGATTGCATTAAGATGTTCCCCTCACCATTCCCCACCCTGGGGGTTCTCTGGTTCAGCAGAGAATAACTCCAGCATCAGCTCTCTCTGGGTATCGCTTGCCCAAGGGATCCCCTCCCTGTGCTCAGCCCCAGGTGCACCTCTCCAAGGTGGTGACAGAGGTGGGGACCACAGCTCTGAGCCCTTGCCCTGCAGAGACCTGCCAGCCTCAGTGTCAAGGTGTTCCTGCTTATTGGGTGGCAAGAAAATGATCCTGGGGTCGATGAGGTTTTGTTCATAAAATCACAGAACGGTTTGTGTGGGAAGGAACCTTAAAGATGATGCAGCTCCAACCCCCTGCCGTGGGCAGGGAAGTCTCCCACCACATCAGCTTGATCAGAGCAGGATTTCTGCAACATCACCTCTTCTGATGAGGAGTTTTCTGAGTGGCCACGGGTGTTGCCTCCTGTAGGGATTGTCCTGTATCTCTGTGCAGCCCCCAGTGAAAACTGAGCCCTTCCAGGATCCAAACCATCCCGTTACAGCCCTGCTGGCTCAAACAGATCAGTGACTGACAGAGGGAAATGCTGCTTCCTCTGGCTGGCCCCAGGGAGGAGCTCACCCAGCTGCAGAGGATTGCAGTGTGCCTTTCCAAAGCCAGGTGGGATGAATCCCAGCAGTGGCTCTGCCTTGACCTTTTTTGCTGTAATTGTTTCAGGAAAACTCCCTTGTTATGCACGCAGCAGAGCCCTGAACTTCTCTGCCATGTGCTGTGTTCCCACAACCCAGCAAGCATCTGGGAGGAAAGCAGGAATCAATTTGGTCTTTTGCCTTCAGCTAAGACATTCAAGAAAAAAAAAAAAAAAAGGAAAAAAAAAGAGAGAAGAACAACTGTTTTATTAATATTTTTTATTATCATTATTATTTACCCCTTTGAATTTCCTTCTCATAAATTCTAATGGGAAATGTACTCACTGACCTTATAACTCCCCAAACCAAACACGATGCCAAAGACTTTTCCACAGGCCAGCTTTCCCTCAGTTTGCCATATGGGATGCAGCCCTCGTTCCTACAACACAGGCAGGCAGGTCAGCACTCAGCCACAACTCAGGACACACAAACATGTTGTGGGCAGGAACATGACAAGCAGAGAACACCAGCAGGCATCGTGTTTTTCCTGGCTACATCTGTGCTAGCAAATAAAAGGAGGCCAAAGTGGAGGACCAGGCTCTGTGTTGAATTGTCTGTGATGTTTAGCTGTTGATTTTGGACTATTTTCTCCCCAAGAATGGCCAGGCACGGCTTGGGATGAGCATCTATCATGGATTTTTTTTTATCCCTTCGTGGATAAAAATAAATCCATTTTGACTCTCTCTGTCCCATAAGCTCTAAGATATTGTGGCTTCAGAGGGCCAAATATACAGAGCTAGACAAAAACAAACAAACAAACAAACAAACAAACAAACAAACAGGGAAATGGTGTGCTGGGTCTGGAGGTGTTTGTAAAAAAACATTGGAAAAGGAGGTGTTTTAAAGGTTCAGTCTGTTCTGACTGTGAGGGTGTGCTGTTTACTTGTTTGGGGCTGGTGGGGGGAAGAGAAGGAGCCCTAATAAATGGTCTGAAGTTCATTTAAGTTTCAAAATTTGAGGGACAGAGAGAGGATGCCAGAGGGAAATCTATCCAGTGGAACAAGTGCTATATCCCAGGACACCCCAGCTCTGTCTCAGACACCACTGGCTGCTGTCAGGTCAGTCCTGGACAGGCTGTCCTGTTGAGCTGGATGAACTTATGCTGGAGGAGCACTGGGGTGCCAAAATACAGACCCTGAGGTACCAAGACCCTGCTCTTCTCTGGAATATTATGGACCAGGACCACAGGTGTGGAATTGGGCCAGATCTCCTGTCCTGGACTGGGACTGGTGGCCCTGAGTTGGCTCCTGCTCATCTGCAGTTGGGACAAACCTGCAGGCAGCTGTCAGCCCTTGGGAAGGGCCAAATGGAAAATCTGCAGGGCTCATCAGGGTCACCCCGGGGGCCATGCCATGGCTCTGGCCCTGTGCTCTTTCTTGGTGATGAATGGCTCTGAGAGAAGAGGTGCAGACACTGATCCAGTTACACAAACTGCACCCAAGTTTGCTCTGTGCTTTCCCAGTGCCCCAGCCCAGCCAGAATCCAGGGAAACTGGCTCATAAACCTGCCCTGCTTTGCATTAGCAAAGGCAATCTGATTAACTCCCCAGCAGGAGCAAGGCACAGCTCCCAACTCCAGCCCCACTTCCACATCAGAGACCTCCGGCGAATTGGATCCAGAAGAGGCAGCTGTGAGTTATGGGGCTGGAATTCCATCAAGGGCTTCTGGGGAGGTCACAAACCCCCAGACAGCTCTCACAGCCTCCCCCCCTCTTCCCGTGCACCATCCCAAACAGAGTTACAGCCCCATAATTCAAAGGGGGGCTGTTTGTCTGCAGGAGGGCAAATGCAAGGAGCCATCTGGGGCTGTAAATTCAGCCCTTTTCCTGCCATTCTTCCATCTCCACAGGATGGGGCTTCCAGGCTTCACCCAGGGCTCCTCACTTTCCCCACCCATCCAATCTTCACCTCCTTTCTCCATCTTTTCCTTCTTAACAGAGACATAAAAGCAGTGGGTCTCTCACGCTGCTGACCCCTCACACCCCATCCCCTTCCCTTCATCCCAGAGAGTGAGAGCAGCACTCACCCTGCTCCTCATCCTGTTTATCCACAACCCATTCCTTGGCACAGGCCAGACTGCAGACATCCAACCCACATTAAACCTCCTCAATGAAAACACACCTTGCTTCTTTTCAAGTTAGGCCAAACAAGGTATTTTCCCTTAATTGCATTATTTTTGATGGTTTAGGGGGCAAGGAGGGGCTTGGGGACACCCCTTAGTAGTTTTGCTGGCATTTACATGCAGGTATTTACAAGCAGAAAGCCAGTCTGGAATATTTCAGCATTATAACTTAGATAAAACTAAGTGATCCCAACCTTGTTCTGTTTGTGGGGTGTTTTGGGCACCCTGGGCTTCAGAGGTGGTCCATGCTTCCCAAAAATTCCCTTCAGTTGTTGCCAAACCAGGCTGCAAATCCTTTGGAAGTTAAAGCTGGGAGGCATCATAAAATACCCTCAGCACTGATTCAGCAAGAGGAAAGTAAAGTTCAGAAAGGAAGGGTTTTCCAGGGCCAGGCACAAAGCTGAGCCTAGAAGATGCTGGTTATCCCATCTCTTCTACCAAACCTGCTGGTTGGTCTGCATAACTAAGAGAAAACTGGGTTTGGGCACTCCACATTTTCTCCATATCCCTTTTTCTCCTTCCACCAGCACTTTTACCACCTCCTGCATTCAGGAATTTGGTGTGATGGGTCAAGAAGCAGGACCTGGGAGTGCTGGACATCCCAGTGTGAGGAATGACAGGGCAGCATTTCTCAGTGGCTCAGGGATTTCTCCACCTTCCCTGTCATTTTTGTCACCCTCCATGTATTTTATGACATAAATGGTCACCATCCCCCTGGAAGACAGGAGGGAGTTGTACCCCTGTCAAACCACAGTGAAACCAGCAGCAGATTTGCTGTGTTTGTTTAAATTCATGTGAGCTCAAAGCTGAAAAGCCAAAGGGTTCGTGGTGCTCTGACTTAGGCAGCAGCTCCAGAACACTTGGAATGGTTTTTTTCTGACAAATGGTACAAATTCTGAGAACATCTTGTGCTCCTGACTCTGAAAACAGCACTCTGGGGAGGTTCTTTCACCAGTCAAAAATACAGGCAGGGTCATGTGTGGGCTTTAAACCATACAACAAACCCTGAAATGTTACGGGGCGAAACATCTGGGGAAATCTGGATTGAAACAACTCTGAACTCTTAAAAAGCCAGCTGATAAGAAACCAGCAAGGGTCTTGGTGAATGCCAGCAGGAAAGTGCTCTGTAAACTGGCTAGTGCCCTGTGATCAGCACTGTGGGGTTTCATATATGTGTATAAATTCTTTAATTACTAAGATTACCCCGTGTAATATTTGATATTTCAGCCCCTTTGGGAAGGTGACTGTGAGGGAAAGGAACAAAACATTGTTCCAGATTTCTAGCCTGGGGAATTGTCTTAGAGGCTTGTTTTGGTTGACTTTTTTTTTATTTTTTTTCCTTGCTATTTCTTGCCCCCCTTTGGAAATTTCTTGCCCCCCTTTTCCTGCCTTATCATTTTTCTTCCTTAGGACAGAATTTCAATTAGCAGAAGGATAATGCCATTGGGAGGCACTGAATATCCTTGGAGATAAATCTAGCTGGGAATTGTCAATGCAGTATCTGAAGCAGCCTGACAGCAGAGGTCCTGTAAAGCTTAGATTACTCTTAAAAATAATAATAATAATAAAAAAATAATCAGTGTGCCTTTGAGAGAGGGAATGAAAGGGCAGGGAGGAGGTTGTTTTTTGGATTGTTGCATTCAACTGCAAAAGAGGATGATAAAAGAAAAAAGAGCATGTTAGGGACACCCAAACTGCTGCATCTGGCTGAGAAAATGTCTGGATAAACTTCTAGGTGCACCTACAACCACCTCTAAGCCTGCTGGATGTTTTCACCAGCCAGCTGAAAGTTTCTTGTTGAATATTCCCTCATGAGAAGGTTAAAAGAGACCCATGAAAGCTGCAGGAGCCCACGTGGGGTGGAGGACGTTGAGACAGTTCTGGAGCAGTCCTGAGCACACAGGAGCATTCATTTGGTGTTTCCTCATTCTTAAAAACCAGGAGTTTCAAGGTAAGGCAACCTTCCCTCTGGGAGGGGTGGGATTGTTCAGCCTGGAGAAGGTAAACCTCCAGGGAGATCCTATAAAACCTTCCAGTGCCTGAAGGGGCTATGAGAGGGAACTTTGATAGGAAATAGGAGTGAAGGACAAGGAACAATGTCTTTGAAATGACCAGGGGCAGGTTTGGATTACATAATAGGAAGGAATTTTTCCCTGTGAGGATGGTGAGCCCCTGGCACAGGTTGCCCAGAGAAGCTGGGGCTGCCCCTGGATCCTTGGAAGTGTCCAAGGTTGGACAGGGCTTGGAGCAGCCTGGGGTACTGGAAGGTGTCCCTGCCCATGGCAGGGGTGGGACTGGCTGGTCTTTACTGTCCCTTCCAACCCAAACCATTCCATGATTTCGTGATCCTGTGATTCATCCCACGTGGTGTGAGCAGGAGGATCTGACACAGCTCTGCCTTCACCTCTTCCCTGCTGACCTCTCACACTCACCTGAGCAGTTTTCCTGCCTTAGACCACCAGAAACGGCCTGAAGAACTTTGCCTGTGGCTGCTGCTTGAGCTGGGGGCTGGAGCATCTCTTGAAGGCTCCCAGAGATCAGACACACGTGGCCCTAATTCCTCTGAGCCCCTTTATCTGCTCACATCTGGTTATCTTCAACACTGTTTGCTCCAGCACAGCTGAGCAGCAGCCTCAGCAGTGCTGGGGTTGGGGACATGCTGAGAAAACCCCTCTGATCTATTCCAGAGGCTCAAAGGAGCTGTGGATGCTCCTTGGCAGATGATTCCAGATTAGCTGGGACCATTTAAAAGGTGTCACCACCCAGCCAAAATGGCCAGAGGGTCACTGAGTGGTTTGGGTTGGGAGGGACCTTAAAGATCATCGAGTTCCAACCCCCCTGCATGGGCAGGGACACCTGGAGGAGGGAGCAAAAACTCTGATGTCACCAATGGAACCCTGCAGACCTTGCCTTCCATGAGGAAGGGTATTCATGGACATGTCCTGTGGCATTAGAAGTCATCGAGGGGTAGAACTTGAGGTCTGCAGGACTCTCTGTGCACCATCTATTCTCCAGCAGTTCCTTTCAGCAATCTGAATCTAGACAAAAAAGACAAAATATCTATTTTTGAAGTATGAGCTGATCCTAAGACATTATACACGAGCAGTTTATGACAGATTTGGACTTTAAAATTGTATTTTTTTCAGTCACTCTTGCAACTGAATGGGCATTTTCACACTAAAGACACTGGCTTTTGACTCCTCTTTTTTAAATCAGTCAACTTGCTTGAGAGTGGGATTTCTGCAGTAAGGGGAGTGTTTGTGCCATTGCCAACGTCTCCTTTAAATATTTTCATGATAAATACCTGCAACAGAAAAGTGTGCAAAGCTCCAGGCACCTGGCCAATGTCTTTGAATATTCACAATTAGCAAAAGGAAAAGAGGAAAAAAAAAATCTTGCCAGTTGGGAAGTAGAAACAAAAATCATAATTAAAACATTAAATGCAGAACAAACCATCACTGCTTTTCGCAGCAATTTGGACCCTAAAAACCCTGTTCACAGAAAGGCTGGAAAACATGTGACTAGCATAGATTTGATGAGGGATGTGACATAATTCACAGGAAAAATGGCAAATTCTCAGTCTGGGGGATGAGTTAAACATCCAAAATTATCTGCACAGTCCCACAGTTCAAGCCTGCATGGGGCCAGCAGCAGTTTTTGGAGCATGAACTCTGCCCTGAGACTTTTCTCAGGGTTAGGTTTTGGCTTCCTTAAGAACAGCAGGTATTTCTTTGTGATGGGATGGGAATCCCTCTACATCTTTATCTCAGAGGGGAGAGGACAAAGTGTAACTCAAAATAGCAGCATCAAAGGGGAGGAAGCCACTGTATGCAAGCACAGAGAGAGGGTTCTAATCTGGGGAGATGCTGTCAGCAGGAGGAGATTGAACACAGGGAAGATTTGGGGTTCCCCACAGGGCTGCTGAGCAGGTTTGTGGGACCTCTGCTTTGGTGAAAGCCCATATTAATCCTTCAAGCACTGAAAAGGGCTCAGCTCAGCCATCATTGCTCCCTGGTCCCGCTGGTGACTTCCCTGTGCTGAGAAAAATCTCCCATTTTTCCCTTTCTCAGTGACATGAAGAGACAAAAAACCCCAAAAGTCTTTCTAAAACCATGGGACCAATAAGGGTTGGTGAAGCAATAATTCCTTTTCCAGTCACAGCACAATCATGGGGGAAAAAAATCCCATTTCTGCCTTTACCCACCTGTGTAGAGATCACTCCAGAAGCACCCAGTGGGAATCACCGTGTGTCACCTGCAGTTTGAGTCTTGCAGGACTGAAATACCTCAGCTCTTCTCCTCTCCTTGCTGCTGTGGGCTCAGCAATGCATGGCAGCACCTCCCAAACTCAATTTGCTCCAAGCACAAGAAACCCTGACGGGTTAATGTGCCCTAAGACACCAGCAAACAGTGTTGGGGACATGGGAAAGGAGCTGAGCCATCCTGAGACAGCAGCAAACAGTGTTGGGGACCTGGGAAAGGAGCTGAGCCATCCTGAGACAGCAGCAAACAGTGTTGGGGACGTGGGAAAGGAGCTGAGCCATCCTCAGACACCAGCAAACAGTTTTGGGGACGTGGGAAAGGAGCTGAGCCATCCTCAGACACCAAAGCCACGCCGGCGTGACCGCGGACTCCAAACTTGCCAACCATCAGCATCACAAGGATTCCACTTGGAGTTCCTTCTGGAGAAAAGTCATGGCCAGTCCCCTGAGGCCAAAAATTGTCCCTGGTTCACCCTGGGAAGGCCCAGGTGAAGGTGACCTGGTGGTGGAAGGCAGATCTGGTCCACAGGCACCCGGGTGAGAAAACCGCCCACGGGTTGTGTCTCCAGGGAAGGGAAGGTTTGGGAAGGTTTGGGAAGGTTTGGGAAGGTTTGGGAAGGTTTGGGAAGGGAAGGGAAGGGAAGGGAAGGGAAGGGAAGGGTAGGGGAGGGGAGGGGTGGGGAGGGGCGGGGGGGGGGAGGGGTCGGGAAGGGAAGGG
>WAAE01008354.1:167177-191172 GCA_013400495.1 Nicator chloris
AAGGGAAGGGAAGGGAAGGGAAGGGAAGGGAAGGGAAGGGAAGGGAAGGGAAGGGAAGGGAAGGGAAGGGAAGGGAAGGGAAGGTTTGCAGCTGCTCCACTTGCCCAAGGGGGAAATTATGCAAGCCTCAGAAGCAGCAAGTCAAGATCAAAGGGGAGAAAATGAGGAAAAGAGAGAAGAATGGAGAAGTGGGAATAACTTGTGCTAGGGTAGTGCTCCAGGGCTTACTCTTTCTTGTGCTAAAGCTTTCAAGTCCACGGCATGCTGTGGAATGCAGCTTTTCTTCTCTTCCTTGTCTTGTGAACTGATCCCTTCTCTCTCCCTTGGCCTGGACACTTGAGGTGCTGGAAGAGAATTAAAAATACCCATCCTTGGCAGGGCTGGGCTGGTCCCAGCACCTTGGAGTCAGGTAGGGCAGGTCACCTGCCTTCTCCTGGTTCCCAGGTGGACCTGAGCCACGCCAGATGTCTGTCAGCAAGAGAGAAAAACAAAACTCTTACTGCTTGTTGCACATCTCGTTTATTCCCTGTGTTTTGATATCCTGTTTTGGGCTCAGAGGAACGCCCCCACCTTAATTCCTCAGCAAGGCTGATCCCTCAGCTGGATTCAAGAGGGCTAAAAACACCCACACCCCCACACAGGGCTGGTAAAGGAGACGTGGGAAACACATGATGCAGGGACCTGTGGTTCTGCAGAAGCACCTGGAGGCTGGGCAGATAATTCAGGGCATTAGAAATTATTTAAGAAGTGAAATCCAAGAATTATCCCTCCCCCTCTCTTCCTCTGCCATGGATGGTTTTACAGTGAGAAACAACAGGAAAAAGGAGAGGGCAAATGCAGCTCACAACACTCAGCACTGAGAAAGTGACAGGGCTGAGCAGCACCTTTTGGGAAGCAGAACAAACCCCAAAACAATGCTGGGCCCAGAGGGCTATGGAGCATTACATTTTGCAATAAAAAGTTTTGCTTCAAACCTTGCTGGTTTCTCCCTTTAGCTGCCCAGCAGCTTCTCTCTCTGCCCAGGGAGAGAGCAGAGGACTCTCCCTTCCCACTGCAGTGTTTGAATATTGGAAACACTGCCTGCACTTGCACCAGGGGATCTGTCCCAGCTCAGTGCTCACAGCCCAGGAAAATTGCCAGGGATGGGTGATGGCTGAGAGAAACCCCGTGGGGACCACCAAGATGACAGCAGCAATATTGAAGAGAGCGTGTTTGGCTTCCCACTTCAGCCTCAAGTCTGCTTCACCTTGGTAAACAAAAAAATCTGTTTATTTCCCAGAGAGGAAGAGGAGATTAGTGATTTGGACCAACGCAGATTCAGGGTTTGCTAACAAATTGCCTCAGAAGTTTGCCTGCAGAATGATTTTATCCTTTTTAGGTAGATCCACGATATTTGCACGATCACCTAAGACTTCTCCATGGCAGTGAAGTGAGACAATTCCCCTGAGGAGCCCAGACTCAGCTGTGGCACAAGTGGAAGCAAACAGGCTCCTAATGACTGGTTGCCTGAAATATGTTCATTATCTCCTGGGAACATCAGCCTGCAGCACAGAGCTCGTGGGCTTGGGGTCCTCCAAGCCTGCAGAGCGAGACAGGCTGGCTGGGAGGGAGGTGAAATCACAGCTCAGCTGACAGGGTGACACTTGGGTGGCACCAGCTGGGCAGACATAACTTTTTGGGTGCTACAAGCTGGGTCCTTTGGGTGTCAGGGTCAGAAACCAGCTCCCTGCAAGGCAGTTGGTGTTCAGTGCTCTCCCAGCAGCAGATCCAGAATGTTTTCCTTCTGCTGGTCACTGACAACTTTACAAGGCACATTCTTTACCTCTGAACGATGTCTCTCCACATATAATCAGAATTAAAACATACACATTATTTCTTCCTCGGGTTTGTGATTCCCAAGACATGTCAGATCAGAGTCTTTTTTCCCTGAATGCCCCGTGCTGAAGCAGAAGAAGAGTCAAAAGCTGCCATTTCAGGTTTTCTCTGGGTTGTTTATTATTTCTTATCTACAAATTCTCTCTGTGCCCTGCCAAGGTCTTGTTGCAGCGAGGGCAGGAGGCGACTCCCGCCCACCACAGGTGGGCAAAACCTTTTATACCATGTTTTATATATCCTTTATTTACCATTAATCACCAATACCTACTGCTAATGTTAGACAGGTCACCTCTATCCTACACCAACCCTGTGAGCCACCACAGCAGGGCAAAACCTCTTATACCATGTTCTACATATCCTTTATTTACCATTAATCACCAATACCTACTGCTAATGTTAGACATGTCACCTCTATCCTACACCAACCCCTGTGAGCCACCACAGCAGAAAAATGGGTGACAAGAAGAAGGACAAAAAGGACAAGGACCACACCCAGGTCCTCCGTGTTTTTCTTCTGACCCCTTTCTAAAAATCCCAATATTCTACATTTGCACCTCATGATCATTTAACTACTGTTACTAACTATTATTTTTGTTACATTCTCGTGACTTGTAATTCCTTTCCCAAGCTGAAAGCTCTTCCATGGACTGAGATCCAGGACAGTGTCTCCCTGGGCTCTGTGCAGGGGGGTCCCTGAGCCCCTGCCAGGATCTCAGACCCTCCAGGGCAGTCAGAGGAGTGCCCTGGACTCCGACATTTCTTCATCTACTACTTCCTTAACTGAGTGGGTTTTGCACAGCTTTCAAGGGTTTCCAGCACAGCAAACTGTTCTTTCACCAAACTGCTCTTAAATTGGGCACAAATGTTTCATGTGCTTTCAGATTTACGGCACATCACAGGCCTCGGTTTTAAAACTGACAGGGCTTAAACCTGAATGAAATTAACGGGGCCACACAAATCAAACAGGTGCTGAAATATTCGGGTGTGATTTATAAAAGTCAACAAAACCAACGTTTCTGCTTTCAGGGTAACGTTAGTAGTACTTGAAGGGAGGAGCAGCGTTTTGGTGTCTAGAGAAAATACGGAATGTTAAAGGTGAATCTCAAATATTGTCTGGAAAAGGAAAGTTTTGGGTGAGCAAGACTGTGGAAAATACCAAGAAGCAGCTTTCTCGCTGGTGTCAGGTCAATGACACCTTCCTAGGGTGTCACAAAAGATCAGGGAGCTGTAAGAGGTGTCTGTTGTCTGTGTGGTGATTCAGTCAGGAGCCAGCCCAGCACTGGTCCTCATTAGGGTCTGTAAGAGCTGTTATTATCATTAATAACAATCAGGATCTCCAAAACAGAGGCTGGTGCTGCCCTGCTGTTCCCTGCACAGGAAGGGCAAGGAAGACAGACCTTTTAGAAGGGAGTATGTTGTCCTTGTAAAGGGCATTTTACAAGCGGGTTTAAACTGAAATAAATAGGTTTAGGTTGGATATTAGGAAGAAATTCTGCCCTGTGAGGGTGGGCAGGCCCTGGCACCGAGAAGCTGTGGCTGCCCCATCCCTGGCAGTGTCCAAGGCCCGGCTGGACAGGGCTTGGAGCAGCCTGGAGTAGTGGAAGATGTCCCTGCCCATGGCAGGGGGTTGGAACTGGGTGACCTTTAATGTCCCTTCCAACTCAAACCATTCAGTGATTCTGTGAAAAATGATTCACAAATCAGGCAAACTCATCTCACCACAAAGGCTTTGCCATCCTCTGTTTAGGAAGTTGAAGGAACACTGGGTTTTTGCAGCCAGCTTTAAGCAGCAGGAACTTTCAGACTTTTGTGGTTTTGTGCTTGCCAAGACCATCTCCAGCTGCTGGTTCTCCAAACTCTCTGCAGCCTGCCTGTGTCAGACCAGTCCCCCTGAATTCGTAAATGAGCAGTCCAAGGGCTGTTTGCTTGGGAGATTTCCTACAGCCACAATTTCCCCAGGTGATGCTCCCTTCACCACACGGTCCTAAATTATCCCCATGGCTCTTGATCCCACAAAAAGCTCACACACACTTTCAGAGGTGTGTCAGGTGTCTCAAACTGCAAACAGCAGAGTAAAAATTATAATTCTGCCTTTAGGCCACGGAGTGATATAACCAAGTGCTCTGTTAGGGAGGGGTCTTCACCAAAAGATGTGGACATGACCTTCCTGCTCCATGGCCACCCCTCCCTGGGGCAAATGCCTTCAGCACAACAAACACAGCTGGATTTGGGGGGGATTCTGCCTTACCAAGGCATTGGCAACTTGCAGCAACTGGGTTTTATCAGCCTGTGATATCCACCTGCCTCCATGTGGGGCTGGGAGGGGGCCAGACCCACCATTTCCTGCTCAAATCAGTGATATTGCCACCTCTCTTCACTCCTCTCTCCATGCCTGCCACACACATGGCTGCAGCACTTCCCCAGCTCTGTTTCATCCCAGCACCTCCAGCAGTTTTCCCCTCTCCCACCCCCACTGCCTGCACCCCCAGCAGCCTCCCAAGTGTCCATTCCCCAGAGAATGACCTTGCCTCTGGGTGCCACCCCCCGTTGTCCTGGCCCCAGCTCCACAGCACGTTGTAGGTGATGTCCCTGGGCGGTCAGGGACGAACATTCCCTCCTTCCCCCACGCATTCTCCAAGCCCTATTTATTCCCTCTCTGCCCCCAGCCCCCCAGAGGAGGTTTCTGTGTGTCCCTGGCTGGGGACAAGCTGAGCTGTGCCACCATCCATCACGGTGACAGACACCCCGTGGAAGGGCTTGGTGGCACAGAGCCAGGGCTAATGGCCCGAGACACGGCTGGCCTCCACTCCCAGCTGCTTTGGGAGCACCCCCAGGTGCCAAACCCAGCTCCCTGAAGGAAGGATGAGGTGGCTCGAGGCAGGGGGAGATTTGTGAGGGCGGAGTTTGGGAACAGAAGCTGCCAACAGCTCTTTGGTTGTGCCACAATCAAGACCCAGGGATGAAAGCCCTCCCGTGTGCCCCAGGGGAGCTGTGGTTTGTGGTCAGGCTCTGCCCAGAGCCCAGGGCTTCTCGTGGGTGACCATTTCTCCCCCAGCATGGAATGGCCACAGCTCTGCTCTGCTTCATCAAAGGAGATGGAATAAGAATGGCATCAAAGTTTGGAGTAAAATTACCTAGAAATCGTATTTTAGATCTGGGGATGTCTCTTCTCCCTGAGGTCAGGTGTCACTGTCCTTCCATGGATTACCCCATGGTATTTCTCTCTGGTTCTGCATGCCTGTTCACCTCTGGAGGCAGCAGGAAACACCAATGGGACCAAGAGGAGTCTGTCTGGCTGAATCTGGTCTTTGTTTTCTGTGCCTTTGCCTTCACAGAGAGCCAGAAACAGTTTGTTGTGCTCCATATCTTATTTCCTTCTTCCACAGCCCTCAGACGAATGCTGTTACACCACCTTTATTTCTTAAATGGCCTGTCTTGCAGAGGGAGAGATCATGTCAAAACTGAATAAAACCCCATTTTCACCACGAATCTGTGAGGTCACAAAAATGTGAGGGAACTGCGAAATGCCAAGGCACCAAAAAGCTGCTGCCTCCACAGCCTGTTCCTGCACTCAGCTCGAGGACTTTGCCTTCCATCACCTCAGCCCCTGGGAGTTTACCTGGTCATCACTGCTGGCACCTCCCCGACGTGTTCACTGAGGGATCTGCTGCCCCTCACTTGCACAGATTGGTTGTTCCTGGTGTGGGGCTGGGATGGATCCCTTGCAATTCCATCCTTTTCAGAGGGCTCAGAAAGGGGAAGTCTTTAAGGGACGCCAAGGATTGAGTGAATTTAATTAGTGCGAGGTGAAACCACAGAGATCACTTGAACTTTCAGGCAGCAAAAATGTTGTGATCCAGTACAAAAATTGTCTGTGTGGGAGTGGGTCTGTAGGAGATGGAGCCATCTCTGCCAGTGTTCACCAGAGAGCCTCACCAGAGAGCCAGTAGAAGGGTCCATAAAACCTATTCCACCTACCATGAGCCACAGAAGACTCCCCAGTACCTTCAGCTGACATTAAAAGCCTGGGAAATCTGTAAATCCTTCTGTGAAGGCAGCTCACAGAGTGCTCAGCCACGGAAGTGTTCAAAGAACGAGTGGACGTGGCATTTTGTGCTATGGCCTAGTGGGCAGGGTGGTGTTCAAAGGTTGGACTTGAGGATCTTGGAGGTCTTTTCCAACCTTCATGATCCTGTGATTCTGTGCAGCACATTGATGGACCCAATTCATTCCCCTCCCTTTTCCTTTCCAGATGTTGGGACAAAAGCTGTGACCTGTGGAGGAGGCAGACACTCGCTGGCTGATCCAGCCATGGCAGGGTTTGTAAGGGCTGTAACTGCCTTCCCTTCTCACCTTTCCTATGTGTGACATCCCCACCTGCATCCCCATCCTCAGATCCCAAAAGCCAAAAAACCTCCTCTGCCTGTGCTGATTGCTTTGCTCAAATGAAACCAACCTTTATTCCAGCTCCAAATTCTGTTTGCATCCCCTTCCGGGCTCATTCGCTGCTCTCAAAGCTGAGATTAAGGGGAAAAAAAAAAAAAAAAAAGGGAGAAGTTAGCAACATTTGAAAACAATTTAACCAGAGAGCAACTTTTAAATGAAGCCATTTAAGGCCAGATCCTTCCAGCTGTCTGGGTGTCCCTGCTGAGCCCACTGCAAATCAGAGTTCAGGACATCCCTGCCACGGACTGCAGGCTGCCAGGGAAGATGCATTAGCCAGGAACGTCCAGAGCATGATTAATCTCTCCCTCCTCATTCGGATGCTGCTGCGGTTGCCACAGATGTTCGAGAGCCTCCTGGCAGTGACAGATCCCTGCGTGGTCCTGACTCCTTACCAGGCAAGTAATGACAACAGCCACAGATTCCCAGGGCTGTGTCAGCTGGATTTTATGGGTTTATTTTTTCCTCCTCTGGAAAGTTCTGCGTATTTTCTGGGCTGTTTCTTTATGAGTTGTGACGTGCTGGAGCCGCGCGTCGCCTCCTTCCCACGGCTCACAGGGCAGGTTGGAGATGTGGGAAAAACACCCTCCTTTCTCATCATCCCAACCTGGGGCTTCCCCGTGGAGCAGGAGGAGGAAGGTTGTGTCAGAGCAACAGGATGCTCAAAGAGGGGAGCCAAGGATCTGTGCTTTCCCTCCAACCATTATTTTATCTCTAGGGACAACTGGTCAATGCTGCAGGGAGCTTTGCTTTCCTTGCATTGCCCTTCCTGGCATGGGAGCACAGCTAAGAGCCTGCAGTGGGGCTGAGCCTGCACCTCCTGGGAGCCCATGGGACACCCTGGAGCCAGCACGAGGTGGGAGCACCATTCCCTGGGAGAAGGGGAAGTGACCAGTCCTTCGGGGTGCATGAGAACCACAGAATCACTGAACAGTTTGGGTTGGAAGGGACGAAAAAGCCCAGCTCGTTCCACCCCCCTGCCACGGGCAGGGATGCCACCCGCTACCCCAGGCTGCTCCAAGCCCCATCCAAACTGGAGGAACACTTCCAGGGATGGAGCAGCCACAGCTTCTCTGGGCAGAATCCCCCTTACTGCCCAGTGAGTGCTCAGGATGCCCCTTACAGCCCTTGGGTTTGTTTTCCCTGTCCATAAACCTGGTTCTGCCCTGCTGCCAGCATGGAAAACACACAATCACAGCACAGTTTGATTATATGGAGGTGCTTTTATGGAAGAGCTCTGGGAGTCAGGGGTACAGACCCAAATCAGCTCTGACATGAGTTTGAAATGAACGTGCTTTTATACTCTTTTCATTACATAACCACATGTTAATTATTAGATTGATATTGTTCTATTGTACACACTGATTCTACCTAAGCATGAATTAACATTGAGCCCCCAAACACTGCTTCTCATGATTCTCATCATTTCTCATGATTCTTGTTATGATTAAACAATAAAACAATCATTACATTTATCAGATGATGATTACACAGATGCAACTCAAACAAAGCTCAGCCTCCATTCCAGAACCTACTGGCTCTGGTTCCCTTTCTAGGTCCAACTTTTCTTTCCATTCCCAGGCCCAAGCTTTTTCCTTTCCCATGATTTTTAGAAGCATTTTAACCCTATGTTATCACTGCAAGGTGAGATTCCTTGGGATTAAAAGCAGAAGATCCTGTCTGACCTCCAGAGAGGTCTGACCACTCTGTCTTAGCCTGATACATGAGGCAGGCAAAGTTTGTCTCTCATCCTTTAAAGGTCTCAAGAGCAGGACTTATCAACTTCTCTCACTCCCTGCCCAAGGTGATTCCTTTTGCTGATGATCCATCCCACCAAAAAACCCAAAAAAAACCAAACAAACAAAAAAAAAACGCAACCAAAAAACCCCAACACGACAAGTTTGTTTCACATTTTCATTTTAAATTTTCCACCTTCATTCATTTTCCACCTTCCCCTTCATGCTATCAAATCTCATTTTGCATTTGTCTGCCAGCTGCGTTCAGACAGAGCTGACAAGAGCCTTCAAAGGAAAACCTTTCAGCTCCTCCTCCTCAAGTACAACCCTGTTTACAAATCAGCAATGAACTTATTTGTGTAGCATTACAGAGCTGCAACCCCTGCTTGGCGGACAAAAGTCACTCAAAATTCTTCCCGCTTCTCATATTATATCCAGCAAGGTGTATCCCACTGTCAGAGATGAAATCTTAGCAGCAACCACGAGAAAAATTACTCCCCACACGGCAGTGGCCACGCAAGCCTGAAATGTGTGGAATGTCAAGTGCATATAAAATACTTCTGGACTCTGTGGATAAAATCCTGATGTGGAAGGAGGCAGCTGTGAAGCAGAAGGACTCCTGCAGGTCCTGAGACTCTGAGTCTCCTTTTCTGTGGATGTTGCTGCCTTTCAGCTCACTCTTAACTCTCACTCGAAGGGGAAAATATCCACAGGGCTCATCCAGCCTTTTTTTAACCAGATCCAGATATGTGACTGCATCCCATCCTTGGCACTCTGTAAGGTCAGAACTTTGGGGTCCTGAATCAAGAAGCCTCATGCACTCTCCAGGCTGTAAAGGCAGCTGAAGGTTTTTAGCCCAAAGGGAAGTGCCCCTCTTGTGCTTTAAATTGAAAGAAAGTAGGTTTAGGTTGGGTTTTAGGAAGAAGTTTTTTCCTGTGAGAGTGAGGAGGCCTTAGCACAGGTTGCCCAGAGAAGCTGTGGCTGCCCCTGAATCCCTGGAAGTGCCCAAGGCCAGGTTGGACAGGGCTTGGAGCAGCCTGGGACAGTGGGAAGTGTCCCTGCCCATGGCAGGGGAGTTGTAATCAAGTGACCTTCCTTCCAACCCAAACAACTCCATGATTCTGTGATTCTGTGATTCTGTGATTCCATAATTCTATGCCCATATCCAGGCAGAGAAATTCCAGGTCCTGGGTTTGCAGAGGAATCCCTCAGTGGTGCAGCAGATGAAAACAGAGCCAGCAGCATCTGCAGAGAGCAGGACCCCACGTCTCCGAGGCACAGCTGCCTCCACTCCTCTCAGGGGGCTGCTATCTCCAAGCTCTGGTACAAGCCATGATTGCCAATTGCTTTGATGCTGATTAAAAAATGCATAAAAGGAACCCTCAGGAGCCCAAGTTGTGCTGGCACTGCTTCCTTATGGTACGAGATGTGATGGATCCTGTCTCATGCACGATCTTGGGAATAAAATCCAGCCTCTCCCATCTGTCTTCCGCTCCCATATATTCCCTGATAACTCTTCCTCTATAACTGGTGTGAAATTGAGTTTCTTTGCAGGTCAGCACAATCTTGTCTGGTGTTGGTGAGGAGGTAAATGCAGTGTGCAATTTGGGACATGCGTGTTCTGTAAATTAACTTTTCCTGGGAACGAGCACGGGGAAGGGCTGGTCCGGTGACTGAGGGGCAGCAAGGCACGTTTAGGAGAGGAGATTCACCACATTTAGTTTCCTGAAGGAAGTTATCACTCAGAAAAATCCCACTGGACTGTGTAAAGACAAGGGGAGGTGATAAAACCTCTTCTGACAAGTGACAGGGAGGGCAGGACTGACACCATGAACACATAAAGGGAGAGATCAGACAACTCATGAATAAATTCGGGCTGATAATTAAGAAAAATCAGTTAAATCATCAGAACCAGAAGGTTTAGAGGAGCTATCAGAGGAGATATGTAAGAAACCAAGCTGCTTAAATGGATCTTAATGCCTTTATTTAAAAGAGTTTATAGCATAGATATCATAACAGCAGAGGACCGAGGCATCCCACCTGGCCTTGTGCCCCTAAACCCACCCCTTTTTACTCCATCTTCTGTTTCCATGCAGAAATGCACAATAAAGGAGCCAGAAACTCCACAGCAGCCAAGGCCAGCCTGGCTGGAGCCAGCCCAAAGCAGGGCTGAGGTTTAGCACCGAGGCTTGGGAGGAAGGAGCAGGTGAGGTACCTCACATCCCAGACAATGCCCCAAGTAAGGCTGGCAGCCAGAGCGAGTCAAAGGGAGGACTTCATCATTCCTAGGCCACTGATCTCACCATCATTTAACACCCAGGAGAGCATGGATCCTTTTTCCACGAGGGAGTCTGGCTGAAAAACCTGAGTGCCAGAGTGAGCAGCCACCAATTAACTTTTTGAGCCAGCTCCTCTCTGGCTGTGCCGTTGGATTCACGTCCAGCCCAGCCCACAGCCCCGTTCCCAGTGCCCTTCCCTGCTGCCAGAGCTCCCACACCCCCCTGCCAAGC
Organism: Nicator chloris; assembly: GCA_013400495.1. Lineage (NCBI taxonomy): Eukaryota > Metazoa > Chordata > Aves > Passeriformes > Pycnonotidae > Nicator > Nicator chloris. Next base: position 177,742 of record WAAE01008354.1, read on the forward strand.
CATTCCCCAGCCCCTCGACACGTCAGGAGTGCTCCTGTCCTCCCTGAAACCGAGTTTTCCTGCTTATTGCTGGGTGTTGAAGACAGTTCTCCTTCTCCTGACCTCTGCAGCGCCGGCTCATCCGTGCAGAGAAAGTGGATGCACATCCCATTATCCCTTGAAGTGTTTTATAGCTTATGTCAAAGCTGCTCAGAGTTTGGACCCAGTTTTAGGATCACGACACCTCTAAGGGGGAAGTGATGGGGTGTTATCTGAAAATCACACCAACCATCAGAAGACAGATAAAAATATTTATTTTATTTATTTACAAAATCTGAACTAGGTGATACAGCCGGGAAAAGAATGAATGGGGGGGGAGAGAAATGAACAAAGAAACAAACAAACCAACCACAAACATACCTAGAATTTAAATGATGTGAAAAGCTATCTTTTTCTCTGAATGGTTCAGCTAGCAGGAGGACAGACATTTCCCTGGCTCCCCACACAATCCTTACTCCTTGGAGGAGCCCATATCCATTTTGGGGGATGTTTATTTAGGGATGGATATTTACAAGGGAGGGAAGTGATAGAAAGTAATGGCTTGAAACTGATAGCGGGCAGGTCTTGATGGGATATTAAAAAGAAATTCTTCCCTGTGAGGGTGGTGAGGCTGGCACAGGGTGCCCAGAGCAGCTGTGGCTGCCCCTGGATCTCTGGAAATTCCCAAGGCCAGGTTGGACACTGGGGCTGGGAGCAGCCTGGGACAGTGGAAGGTGTCCCTGTCAAGGCAGGGGTGGCACTGGATGAACTTGAAGAACTGTTCCATCCCAAACCTCTTAAGGATTCTATGACCAAACTTTTATCCACCAGCTGAAGCAATGAATCTTCTCACCATCACCTCACCCTGGAAATACTGCTGTCAAACATTCAGAAATTGTATCTTGAACGATTTGGTGGAAGCACATTGCTGCACAGGCAGGAGAGACCTTGCTACAGCACTATCAGCTTGATCTGGGTGAGACCTACAGGAATAATCCATAGGAAGGATGGAGCAACTGGTGGCCCAACCCTGCCAGGGGCATCAGTGCCAGGTTAACACCAGAGAATCCACTCCTGAAGTCTAAGGGATGCTTGGTCAGGTGCCATGGGCAACATAAGTGACTAAAATTGCTCGTTTTTCCCAAATGCAGCTTAGTTCACCTCCCAGCAGGGGCCATTTCAGCAGCTGGTGGCTTTTCTTGCAGTGCCCGAGTCATTTACTGAAGATTAATTCCAACAATTTTGGGTCCTCGTTTTCTGCAGTCTGTTCTTGGAATCCATTTGTTTATCCCATAAGGAAGGAGGAGATAATTTCCCTGGCCAGGCAGGCCTTCACCATGAATTAGACCTGAGTAGAGGAGAAATGCAGCAGGAGGACAAATGCACAGACCCCATTGCACCCATGAATTTACCCAGAGCCCTGGGTAAACCCATGCTCATAAAGAAAAGACAACCAAACACTGATTTCCTTGTCCAAACACCGATTTCCTTGTCCAAAAACTGATTTCCTTGTCCCTAGTGCCCAGTGTTGGTGTCAGATTCCCAGTGCCCAGCCCAGGCACACCCAGAGCTGATAATTTCTGGGCAGTGCCCTTGTCCTCAGGACATTTGTGACCCCAAGGACACCCAGCTCAGGGCACAGCAAGCCCAGAGTGTTATTGGTTTGGGGTTTTTTTTGTTTGTTTGGGGTTTTTGGGGGTTTTTTTTGGTTGTTTGTTTGTTGTTTTGTTGGTTTTTTCCCCAGAAAATAGTCCTTCCACGCTGCATTTAGGATAAAACAGAACAGCATCATTTCCACGAGGTTTTAAGAAAATGAGAGAACTGAGGGTGGAAAATAGCCCCCGAGTAAATGTGTTTCAGAGATAGGTTCTTGATGAATGGGATTTTCCTTGCTGAAATCAAATTGTGAAGTCAAGCATTGGGGAGCTAAAATCCTTCTCTCTATTTTCTATTTTGTCATGGTTTGTTTTCTGATAGGAGTTACCAGTGTGACCAAAGGATTTATCATTTTTTTGTTTTAACTTCACTCTTCAGTGAACTCATTATATCATAAATTCTTTCTCATGCAACATCAGACTGTTTTACTTTTATGACTGTACCATTAAAGTAAAAAAAAAAAAAAATCAAGAAACCCCCCAGCCCAGATCAGCTTTTAACTTTCTGTGAAAAGAAATAAAATCAGTTAGAGTTCCTAAAAGTATCATCTCCATTTTCATCATCCTTCAGGAATATGAAAATTGTAGCTGATCAATTTTCTTCTGCCATAATAGTTAATTTCTAATAACTGGGAAATGTCTTAAGACTCACTCAGGTTATTCAGCCATCCATTTACTGCTGCCATTCCTCAGTGTTGTCATCTATTCCACAGTGAAAGCTATTAAGTCTCTTCTGTCATTCTGAAACCTTCTGCTAGACGAGGAAAAGTGAATTAAAAGTTAGTTATATAAACTGCAGAACCAAATGACAACTTAAATATAGCACACTCTGCAGCATGTGAACTTAGCAATTAATCTGGAGCTAATATTCCTCTTATTTGTCATTAATTTGTGGACAAAATGGTTTCTCCCAAGGTTAACATTTTCATTATCATCTGCAAACAATGGTACATCGCCAAAGTTCAAGCCATTTGAATGTGGAGCACTTTTTACCTTTTTAAATATTCCTAATTCAGTTTTTATTGCTCTCTCGAAAATAATTAGGCAGAAAATGGATTACTCTTCTTTCAATGGACAACTATTGGAAACATTCTGAAATTTCATGCTTTCAGGCACCAGTGGCCACAGAGAGAAATATGCCCTTTCAACCAAGCCCTTAATTATTTCATCAATTGAAAGAGGAGCTAATATATTGTTGGCAATACACAAAACGTTGTCCTCCAGATCTGTATCATTTTATCCATGGGCCAACCCTGAAAAATAATTAACTGCCCCAATCCAGTGACCTACATGAAGAGCTACAATAATAATGCTACAATGCACCCCTGTCCCTCCTTCAGAACAAAAACCTTTCAAGAGTTTTGTTTGCAGGAGCTGCAATAGAACTGATTTTATCATCTTTTATATTCCCACGCTCTCCTGCATTTGCCAGTCCACCCCAAGTAACTTGGAGACAATATTAATATTTGTGCTGGAGAAGGCTTTTTGCTCTTCCTCTTGATCCATTCCCATTCTTTGGGAAGGAGCAGAGGATTGTGGCTGAGTGTGTTTGGACCTGCTGATTGATAAGGAGTGAGCCACGTGGGGATTTAACTCCATTAACTAATGAAAACCATGGACAGAGCCCTCAGATTTGACTTGAGGTCATGATTGTTTTGCTTGATTCATACCCTGCATGTGCTGGCCCAACTGTTTTTAGAAAATGTGCCAGATTTAGCCCACAATAAACACGTGAGATGAACTTTTCTTTGGAGACCAAGGGGTTGGATGTCCAGGGCTGCCCCCCTGCACTTCCAGCAGACTGGATCTGTTCAGCTTTTTGTGTTTTGAGGGGGGGAAAAAAAAAATCACTCTTGTAACATTGGGAGAAGAGAGTCAGGCTCCTGCCTAAGAAAAAATATGGGAAACAAAGAACTTGGTTTTATTTAAGAGATGGGCAGTCACAAGCTGAGGACTCTGGTGATCTGCCAGACCAAGTGCACTCCTACGTGTTCAGTTGTCATGGAGACAAGCACTTCTATTTTTTTTAATGAACCTCTTCCCAAAAAAATCACCCCAATTAGATCTGCCTTCATGCATCACGTATGCCTGAACTGGTCCCTGAGGTTCCCTAAGCAGTTGTGACTGATTCATTCTCCTTGCTGACATCTAAAGAAATAACCCTTCCCAGTTCCTGGGCCAGCTTCAGTTCTGGTTTCACCTCTCCACAGTTTCCCCACCTGGGAAGTGACCCAAAATGGGTCACTTGATGCTGTGCTCAGTACTTAAAAAAGCTCCAACCCAAAATTCCTGCCAGGGATCACCCAAGGAGAAATGCCTGTCAAAAAGCCTGGAAAAGAACAAAGTTTGGAGGCAGGAGCATGGGAAAGAGGAGGAGGAGGAGGAGGAGGAGGAGGAGGAGGAGGAGGAGGAGGAGGAGGAGGAGGAGGAGGAGGAGGAGGTGGAGGAGGAGGGGGAGGAGGAGGAGGAGGAGGCGGCGGAGACAGCAACNCATCAGGGTGTCTATCCTGTGCTGCTTGACACCTGCAGGGATTGGTCTTAAAAACACTGATATTTCACAACCTGACTGTGCTCAGCATGGCAGAGGCAGCTTTGGCTGGATCAGGGACTGGGACAGCTCAGCTTCAGGCTTCCCTTTTTTATTCTGAGTTGTCCAGTTCAGCTCTGAGTGCCTGGAGGTTGCACATCTATCATCAACAGGGCCGCACTGTGTTGCTCAAATGCTGTCTCCCAGGATGTCCCATCATCTTCAGACAAAACCTTGCAAGACTGCTGGGTCCTCCCATGATTTCAGAGCGAGAAAAAACGAGGACAAGCAGCCCTTTGAAGACGTGGGTGGGATTCCTTTGACTGGATGTAAACATCTGTGCAACAGCTGATCACATGGGAGTCCACTTGTAACTTTTAGGGAGATCCTGGCACTCCCAGAGAATGATTCAGCTCACCCAAATGCAGTCAGGATTAAGGCAGGTGCTGATTTTACTCCAGTGCCTGTCCGAGGAGAGTTCAGCACACCTGGAGGCCCTGGCAGGAAGGCTTGACTTAATTTAATCCCATGTAAACACCTCTGAATTCAACCCCATGCTGGACCCAGCTCAGGACCCAGGAGTTCACACCGACTGGTACCAATCGTGTTGGGAAATTCTAATGACACTGACTAATCTAGTTTTGCAGAGAAATGCCACTTTCAGTGATTAATCTTCGCTGAATTGTTGCAAAATTCAGGGGGGTGGATGAAATGAACATTTTGGAAGGCAGAAAGAGCATTATGTTAATTAGCTGCAATCATAAAGGGAGGAAAAAGCTTCTCCAAAAGCTGCACTCCTCTGATTTACAAGGATTTCAGCTGATTTTGCTGAAGCTGATTTTGGGCTCCATCTGAAAGGTCATTTCCAACCTAAATGAGTCTAAGTTTTAAGGGGTGAAATTACTATTAAAAACTCACATTAAAGTGCAAGGTCCTTGCATAACTGCATTATAGCTGGTTATGAAAAGAATAATGGGAACTCTTCTGGTGGCCAAAGCAATTTTTCCTGCACGCTTTTGTGATGATTTAGAAGCTGAAAGCCACAGGATTACAACTCTGACCTCCACAAGTTATCACACAATCAGCTCAGCTTTGAGAGGCTGTGGCCACATGAAGAGTTTCCAGATGCAACACAAAGGCTCCAAGAGTTTCTCTGCTTGGGCTGATATTGCTCCTAAACACCCCCCCCCAAAAAAAAAATTCAGGCTTTGTGCTGGTGATTCTGAAATCAGGTGAGTTCTTGTTCTTCACAAGAAATTCTTCACAGGGATGTTTTAAGCCGAGGCCAGAGGACATCTTTTGTGTTGTTTTAACCACCCAAGCCATAAAGAAGACTCTTCACTTTGAATTTATGAACCCCATTAACTTGCCCAGGAAAAGTGCCTCTCTCTTACTAAATCATTCCCTGGGAAGAGACAACCACATGAGTCATCCTTGGAGGAGGGAAAACACGGCACTGCTTTAGAGGCTTCCAGATAAAAATTAATTCAGCAAAATGCAAATGAGAGCAAATCCGGAGGTGTGTGTGTGTGCAGGGCTGAGCTGGTGCTGAATTAGTTATATTTCGCATTAGAAGTATAAATAGTTTACCTGTTTCATGAAATTTTCAAAGATTTATGATGTAATTGGGGATAATAATGATGCCATTAAATATACATATACAGATACAAAATATTTTGTATAATTTATGGCTTCTGTGGGTTCTACACTCACCGTTTATAGATCTAAAAGTGAAATTTTTTTTTTTCTTCCGTTTTAATTAAGGTTTAACAGGTTGTGTGCTTGTGTAGTTCTTAATATTCTCAGTAACAGTGAAACACATTTCTTGAGAAGAGCTGAGGATGAACTTCACTGAACATTTTTTTATGCTTTTAATACAAATTACCTCATGAGTGTCCTGGGCAGCATTTTTCCCAGAGTGTGCTCCAATCCAAAGCCTTTTCCAGAGCTGGCAGCTGTGGATTTGGGGACAGCTGGGACAGCAGTTACAAGGTGTGTGGATATTCACTCTTGCTAAGCCCAGACATGGTTTGTTGCTCGTGACACGGAACCCCATTCATGTGCAGATGTATTATGCTTAAAATAACAACTTTATCTACTGCCAGGAGAGAGGAAAGAGCAGGAAAAGAGTCCTGGACAATTATCCATGACCTGTTTGGTCTGGTGTTGAGTGTGGCCGAGGCTGGATGGAGCCCAGCTCCAGCCTGGCTGGAATTCCTTTGGTTTAACCTTAGACATCCCCTGGCCACCAAGCAGAGTTGGTGTCTGAGCCGCTCAGCCCCAAATCATTCCCGTATCCGAGGCACAACCCATGATTTTCTCCTGGGGGCTGCAGGATGAGGTGTGGGGTGTCTGGAAGTGCTCCTTCCTCCCACTGCTCACAAGGTTGGTCCGAGTAACTGGGCAAGAGGTGATTTTCTTCTCAGAGTCCTTAAATCAGGACTGATGGAAGCTCCCCAAGCAGCTCAGCAGCCTGGAGGAGAAAAGCTCCAGGGAGATCCTATAGAACCTTCCAGTACCTAGAGGAGCTATGAGAGAGCTGGAGAGGGACTCTGGACAAGGGATGGAGGGAAAGGGCAAGGGTGAATGGCTAAAAATTGCCAGAGGGCAGGGTCAGATGGGATATTGGGAAGGAATTCCTGGCTGGGAAGATGGGGAGGCGCTGGCACAGGGTGCCCAGAGAATCTGTGTCTGCCCCTGGATCCCGGGAAGTGTCCAAGGCCAGGCTGGACAGGACTTGGAGCACCATGGGATGGTGGAAGGTGCCCCTGCCCATGGCAGGAACTGGAACAAGATGATCCTTCAGGTCCATTTCCACCCAAACCATTCCAATATTCCACGATTAGACAGTTCATTATGAGCAGCCGTAATTTAACCCTGCTCCCACCCCATCAGCTCCCACGCCGGGCACAGGTGAAGCCCTTGCACCACACCTAGAGGAAGGAGGATCAGAAGATTTCAGTGCCTTTTAGCCAGGAAAATTGTCCCAGTGATTTTCCAGTTCCTTCTGTTCATGTTGTGCTCCTAATAAGAGCTGTGCAGCGATTGCTTTGCATACAAGACATGAATTTGAGTTGTGGGTGCTGTCATCAGACATCTGAGATGGGACAAGATGAATCCCATCACAAACCCACTCGGGCAAGTGGGCAATTAACCTCTGTTTCCCCTTTCCACACTGAGTTATGGATTTATGTGGGGAAAGGGGCAACAAAGAAGTGCTTTAACGTGAATTATTTAGCCCAAAGAATTACCATGTGCCTTTCTATCATTTGAGTCATGGCACAGATCTGATTAACAAAATGCATCATGTATCAGTCTGCCCTCAGGCACCTTCCTGGGAGAAACAGGGGCTCTTTTCATGAGGCTGGGCATGAGGGAGCAAAGCCTGGGATTTTACTGTGGCACGGAGATTTAGCCCATGAGGAAAGACAAAGGGCAAGAGCATCAGGGTGCTGGAAGAGGGAAAGGCCCCTTGATCACCAGAGCTCCAGGAAGAAGCTGGACAAAGATTTTGCTCCCTGACAAAGCAGTGACCAGGGTCACTCCAAGGATCAGAACAATCTTCTCCTTTTTCCCCCACTTTTCATTGTTTCCTGAAGTCAAGGTTAATATTTCTGCTGCAATTTATCCCCATGGCTTTCCTGTCCTGCCTCCAATGTCCATGGAGAATCCTTTTTATGCAGGAGAATTCAAGGTGGACTGCAAGGCGGACACCACTGTCAGAGAAAGGGACTGAAATCTGAAGGCTTATTCACCCCTTAAGGATGTAACAGAGCAATTGGCAGGAACCAGCAGGAAGAGTGAGGGAACAGGGAGAAAAACAGGTATCTTGCTTATTTTTCTTTTTCGTAAGGGGAAAAAAAAAAGAAACATAAAAATTGCATGGGCTGGGTCACACAGGAATTGTGCAACAGAGCTGGAAACTGCATCCAAGCCTTCTGAGAGCCTGCAGGAGCTGTAATGGCTTAGTTGTCAAAACTTTCTCCTTTTTCAGTAGCTGCAAAGGAGAATCACAGGTCCAAACAAACCAAACCTCTGCAAAAGAATGGAAAAGTGCAAAAATTTCCCTTCCTTGGTCAGAAAGGGTGATCACCTTAGACCTGCAGAAAACCAAGGGACAGCAAATACAGATATGCAGGCAGGAATTTTTAGGACATGGACCAATGTTGGGTTTGGCAGTGCTGGAATTGATGTTCTTAGAGGTCCTTCCCAACCTAAATGATTCTGTGTTAGAGGCACAGCAGAGATCTTGCATGGAAGGTGGTGACACGGCTGATTTCCACTTATCCTGGGTCACTTTTGTGCAGTTGTGTGTTCCCAGGGCTCTGCTTCAATCACAGCTGGTGTAAAATTCCAGCCTTGTCTTACCTGGTGCTGGAAAATGAAGGATACAGAGGATTTCCCTTATTTGCTGTCCACCACCACACAGATGGTGCCCATAGCACCTCGTTCCTGCCCAGGACCAAGCAGCCCTGGTGCATTTTCAACACATTCCACTGATGGGGATAGGCTCTTGAGAGAGAAAGAAAGGTGGAGACACACGTAAACCAACCAATTCATCCTCTCCTGAGCCCAAGGCTTTCCTCTTTCACCCTGGCATTGCCTTCTGGCCACCCTCTGGCTCACATCTCCCCTCACATCTCTGAACAGGAGAGGAGAACTTGATCACATCCTCAAATTTCAGAGAGCAGGAAAGAGCTGAAGTTAACATCGCCACGCCGGGTCGTTTCATCAAAGAAAAGGGGATTAGCGAGCAGGAGATGAAAAGTCTCCCCTGCACGAGCCATCTGGCAGTTCCAGTGAACACAGACATAATCAGGAAGCCTTTCCTGACCTGTGGGATAGTGGGCTGGGAGTGGGACCAGCCAGGATGGGGCTGTGACCCCGAGCCCGGCAAGAACCCTCGGTGCCTTCTCAACCCCCTTTTCTCAAGAACAGAAACTGAGAAAACAACCCAACCCAAGCTCCCCCCGAGAGACTGATTTATTCTGTGCTGGCAGGAAGAAGAGGAGACGATGTGAACTGGAGACAACAAATGCAATTAGAAGGGAAGGCAGGCATTCCCTGAAATGGCTGTTTCCGGCAGGCAATATGCTGTGGATTAGAACGTCTCAGGCCTGGAGTGGCACCATATGGCAAAACTCCCTCCATCCCACATTAAATCCTGGCATTTTGCAGCTGTCAAGATTAAGCTGTTTGTATGAGTAACATTGTAGTTTGCTTATAGGGAAATAATATGTAGCCAGTTATGATTAATCAAGGTGTCCAAAAGCTGCTGCGGGTGCCTGGAAGAGATTGGGTTCCATGGCAGGAGCTTTGTCTCTTAAATTATTGACATATTTTTACTTTTTTCTCCCCCTTTCTTTTATTTTTTTCCCCTTTTTTCTTCTTCTGTGTGTGCTGCTTTTCCCCCTCCTCCCCAGGGCACGCAGGGAGCTGGGAAGAGGCAGATTTCACCTCCCGAGAGCTCCGTGGTCCTCTGAGGAAAAATCCAAGGGATAGGCTCCATCCATCAGCTGAGGGATGATGCCTTTGCTTCACTGACTCTAGTGGGCACAAAGCTGTTCCTTCCAGAGTAGAATATGTCTCTTTTTTGCAAAAAAAAATCCCCTACCTTTGGAAATCTGGAGGCTTTTCTCTGCATGGGATCGTCTTATTTTCGTTGCTAGAGATGCTGGCTATCCCTCTCTCCTGCCAAGAGAACTTGTGGATGCCTCATCCCTGGAAGTGTCCCTTGGACAGGTGTTTGTGTGCCCTTCCTGCTGGATTCTCCATTTTGGGGGATTCTCTTGTGCTTTTCCCCAGTTTTGCCCAAATCTTGTTTTTTTCGAATTGCACATAAGGCAGCCAGCAGCTCCTGATGGGAAGACAAAGAACCAGCTCTGTTCCTGGCTATCCCTCTTGGCAGGGAGGCTGTGAAACTTGGTTATTTAAGGGCAGGAAACAGGTGATTTACAGCAGAACAGCTCCACAGAAATCAATGGGAAGTTATGGTAGAAAATGTTGCATATTGTTCTGAGATCCTCCTGGGAAGGGTTTTACAGACAGCCTGTCCTGACTCTGACAGTTTCCTCCAGACACTTTATTGAGTGACCATTTCAACAGGGCACCCAAATCTCTCCCCCTTACCTTGGGCAAGGTTTTTACTCAGCCTCCTACACAAACACACGGGACAAGCTTTGGGATCTGGCCTAAAACACTTTTACACGTTCTACCCTTTCCTAATGGTAATGCAACAGCCTTTTAATCTGCAGATTCATCACTGTTGTCCTCCCCACACAAGCCCCCGAGGAGATTTATCCCTCCTCCTCTGCCCCTATCAACATTTGTTGCTGATTAGTCAATATTTTCGGGTTGATCGTTTGGAATAGGATGCCTGGCAAAGGCAGCCACCCCATCTCCCCGGATGAGCCACTTATGGGAAACAATCCTCTCCACAGGAGGCTGTTAATAGGGGCTGCAGAGAGAGTTATAGATAATCAATGCAGGAATCACTTTTGTAAATGGCCCCTGTAGCTGCTTAATTAAGCACAGCGTTCTGGCATCAGGCATTGAGGTGCTTTAAGGCCTATTTGTCTTCTCAGAAAGGGTCTCAATAATATATTTGCAGTTCTGTCCTAACCCAGCCTAATCTCACCTGTCTTCTCTGGATTAACAGGATAAAGTGATTTAAATACCGGTGAGGAACTTCTGGGGACGGTGTGGAGTCAATGACAGTGCCAAAGGAATATTTGCTTTGGATGCTCTGCTGAACACATTTTTTTCCTCTCTTTTGAATTTCCTCTTGCATCAGACACCTGGGATGTGCTCTGCAACCCTCTGAGCCACCAGGAATCTTTGCCTTCCTGACAGAGAGCTTGGGACGTGGCAGGGAGCAGATCATCAGCCAAGGTATTCCTGAAAGAGGGAGAAAAGGAGGGATTCAGAAGCAGGTAGGACAGTCAAGTTGTTTATGCTGCTGCTGCTGTTGTTGTTATTATTTTATTTCCCACACTCCCTCCTAACAGATGTTCAATTTGGAAAAGTCTTTGGGGATTGTTTTTTACCCTCCTCCTCTTCTTATCTCTCTTGCAATTCCTCATTCCTCAGTCCCTCTCCTGCTTCCATCTCCGGTGAAGATTCTGTCTTGGAGTGTGTGATCAGCTGCTCCTGGGAGACTGGGCTGGATCTCAGGAGCACCTCAGTCCAATCAATGTCCTTCCCAAAATCCACCTGCTCCCCAGGTGCAAGACATCCAAATTCCTTCTCAGGTTTCCAGACAGACAACAGCTGGGATGGAGATAATAAATTGCACATATCCAAGGCAAACTCAAACCTGTATAATTCAACCAAAACAAATCCCCAAATGCTGAAGTTTTTCCTCCTTTCTCTTCACTTTTCCACTAAGTCACAGCACAGATTTTTTTTTTTTTTGTTAATTTTAAGTCTAAAAATGCCATGACAAGGTGCAGACAATGCCACAGACATCAGAGTTGGGATCCTGGACAAATGTGACTTCATCCCATATTAATAATATCAATTTTCATCTTGCTAAGAACCTCAGCTATTTAAAATAACTTCTTGCTCTCTGACATTTTTATTTGCCTACTGCCAGAAAATCTTGAGTAAACCCATGGTGGTGGCACTCTTTCAGTGACTCAACCTGTCATGACTTTTTGGGGTGACTTCAGATCTCCCTCCTGCCAGGAACTGCGAAATTTGAAGGAATATTGTGCAAATTAAACGGTGGGAATGTTTCCAGCTCGAGGAAGAATTTACTTGGCTGCTGCTGAGCCTGGGAGAAGCCAGGCCCTTGGGTTGTCTGCAAATAGGTGTCATTTTAGACATCCCATTCCCTGCCTGGCCCCAGCACAACTTCCAAAGGGTTTGGGAGGCTCAGTCTGTGTCACATCTGCTAGCCTGGAGCATCTCAGATGGCACAAGGAAGGGGAATGTATGAAACTTGTCTAGGAAGGAAACTCAGATGTATTTTCGAAGATCATGTCAAAGGGAGCTGCAAAACAAAGCCAGGCTGTGCTAGACAAAACAATGAGGTGTGGAAAGCCCAAAATCATATCCATCCTTCTCCCTACTGCAGCATCATCACAGGGGAAATCCCAGGGATGTGATCCAGCTGGTCACAGCCCTGTGTTTAAGGCTCAGGGTCCCCTATATCACCAGTGCTCACCATTTGTCCTGCTCCTTGTCAGGGTGGGGGATTGAGGCAGAAATCATCGCTGTGCCCCCGGGGTGGGTGGTGCCGGGGTCTGGTCATGGCTCACGCGCTGTGACCCCCTCTGTCCTCGCAGCTTTCATCACTCTGCTGGTGACAAGTATTATGATCTGGCCCCACCCGGATGGAGGAGCAGATCGTAACACAAAGCTGTGAAGGCCCAGGTAGACTGAGGCAGATGCATAAGCAACTGCAGCCTTCACGCAGGCGACTCAGGGAAAACCGCGAGACAAAAACACTCCTGGCACAGGCTCGGATTCTTCCACACCTGGTCTCAAAAGCCTCCGGGCCTTCAGAGCACCGACTTTTATTCTGAGGGTGGCAACCGACAAACAGCCAATACCAGTTTGGCAAAGGAGGGATTCAGCTGGGACTGACATACGGGATTAACAAATGGGGTGAAGTCGGGGGGGAATCAGGGTCACATGGGCTAATGGGGCGTCGAGTTTTAGGGGATTTCCAAGGTGGGGATTGGGTTGAGTGACAACTGAGGGGCAGGTGTAAAACTGGGGTAAACCATGAGCATTAACAAAAACGGGGGTACGTAGTACAAACCATGATCCATAGAACTTCATACAAAGCTATAAGAAAATGATCTCCAGGGTAGATTGATGCCCTTTGTGGTATCCCTAGGGGATACCACAGACAAGGGCACATAAAACACGGGTCCTGCTCCTGCCTCCACGGGGAGGAGGTGGTGGGGATGTGGGAAGATCCTGGAGGCAGAGAGCTCTGGCAGCAGATAAATCCTTGGGTTGGAAATCCTGGGGTGTCCTGAGTGTTTGCACGTCCTCTGGCAGGGAGCACTTCATGGGGGGTGTAAGAGGGACAGGGAAAGGTGGGAATGGGAGATTGGGAAAGATAAAACCAAACACAGCCTCCTCAGGCACAGGGTGGGGATGGTCCTGTGCAGGGCCAGGAGTTGGACTCGATGATCCCAGAGGGTCCCTTCCAAGTTGGCATCTTCTGTGAATTGGGATAAAGAGGGAGGAAGGAAGGAAGGAAGGAAGGAAGGAAGG
>WAAE01008354.1:191179-264391 GCA_013400495.1 Nicator chloris
TTAGGGGATTTCCAAGGTGGGGATTGGGTTGAGTGACAACTGAGGGGCAGGTGTAAAACTGGGGTAAACCATGAGCATCAGCAAAAACGGGGGTACACAGAACAAACCATGATCCGTAGAACTTCATACAAAACTGTAAGAAAATGATCTCCAGGGTAGATTGATGCCCTTGTGGTATCCCTAGGGGATACCACAGACAAGGGCACATAAAACACGGGTCCTGCTCCTGCCTCCACGGGGAGGAGGTGGTGGGGATGTGGGAAGATCCTGGAGGCAGAGAGCTCTGGCAGCAGATAAATCCTTGGGTTGGAAATCCTGGGGTGTCCTGAGTGTTTGCACGTCCTCTGGCAGGGAGCACTTCATGGGGGGTGTAAGAGGGACAGGGAAAGGTGGGAATGGGAGATTGGGAAAGATAAAACCAAACACAGCCTCCTCAGGCACAGGGTGGGGATGGTCCTGTGCAGGGCCAGGAGTTGGACTCGATGATCCCAGAGGGTCCCTTCCAAGTTGGCATCTTCTGTGAATTGGGATAAAGAGGAAGGGAGGAAGGGAGGAAGGAAGGAAGGAAGGAGGGAAGGAAGGAAGGAAGGAGGGAAGGAAGGAAGGAAGGAGGGAAGGAAGGAAGGAAGGCGAGCAAGCAAGAAGAATTCAGAAGGAAATTAAGAAAGAAGCAAGGAGAGAATGAAGGAAGGAATCTGAATCCTAGAAGTAGGCGTGAAATAGAGTGAAGAGCTTTTCTTTGTCTGGGCAGACTCCCTTCACACCCAGAGCTGTGCATAGAAGATCCCACTTGGACAGATCAAAGGAAGAATTCCAAGGAATTCCCTGCAGGAGGTGCACCACTCCCTGCCTTTAGTTCAGCAGTTCTTTCATGGCCCTGAACCATACAGGACCAAACGCAGCAAGGCCAAAACCTACCCCGAGAGAATCCCAAACCCTGGTCCCTCCTGGTGTCATTTGCACCTCTGGTACTGGACATCAACACCAGATGATGTTTAGGGACATCCCTTGGCAGAGGAGGGAGTGAGCAGACCCACGGGGATGGATTTCTGGGTGATATCTCCAGCCAGGGATAAGAACTCTGTGTTTTTTACTGCTCCACCTCTCCTCTCACAGCCTCAGGCTCTTCCCCTCTGGAGCATGAAGAGTTTCCTCAGCGTTACCAAACACTGGGGTTCACGAAGGGTTTGCAGTGAGCAGGGATTTGGTTTCTCCTGCGCATTTCAGGCAACATTTTTCATCCACAAAGCAACAGATGAACACAGCTGCTCCCTGCTGGGCTCCATTACCGCTCCCAGGCTGAGCTCTTCCCCACTTGACGACAGCAAAAGGAAAAGATTTCCATACCCAGCACAGAGGAGCAGGGAGGCTGAGGCAGGTGGACAGTCAGGACCCACTTTAACCTCTCAACAACTGCAAAATTCCCTGCAGGATCACTGATGGAGACAGCAGGCCAGTTTAAATCTCACCTACCTCCTTTTCCTTCTCTTCCCTTGAAGATTTAGCGCTGTATGCACCATGGCTCGTTTGTTTTGGGAGAGGTTTGCTCCCTTTTGGTAAAAAACAGCTGTTAACTTGCAGACAGCTTCCAATCCAGATGCTAAATATCTTCCCCTTCATGTCTGTTCCTGCTTCCACAAAACCCCTCTCCTCCTTCCTCAGTGCCATGTAAAATAAATGAATAAAATAAGCTTTTGCTCTCCTGTTTCATGGCTGAATGGGGAAATCTTTAAATTTGTCCCCACCATGTGCTCTGTGACCCTGCTTCTTCAACTAATGGTTATTAATCTACCAGGAGACTGAGTCTTAAGAGCTTAAAGCAGAGATTTTTAAAACTAAATACCCCAGAAATACCTGTAAGTGATCACCTTTACTCCTAATTATTGAAATAAGCTCAAAAACAGGCTTGAAAACATTTTGTAAAATGAATATTCCCAGGCTGGGGGCCAGACTGGTTCCAGAATCCATCATGTTAAATCCTGGACATGGGAGATGTCCCAGGAGAAGGGACAACACTTCAATTGCTCTCCAGTGCTTGGAAATGTCCTCCTGGCCTCTCATCTCTGGCTCTCAGTTGCTCTGTCTGGAGAAAGAAATTCATATTACTTCTGTTTTCAAAGTCCTTTGTGCCCTCCCACCCCCTAGGGTGGAAAAGCTTTATTTTCCAGTGTTTATGGCAAAGATGTCCATCCTTTACCTAGTGACTATTGCTTCTTTCAGTCCTAACACTGCAGAGCTAAAAGCTGCAGCTCATCCCAGGACTGATTTTCTCCCAAGGTTGACAAAATTCTGCATAAACAATGCCAGAGTTTTTCTGGAGCTGCCAAGGGGTCAATTAACAGCAGAGTTTGATTTCTTTTTCTGAACAATAACAACAAAAAATTGCTGAAAAAATCAATTAAAATATTTTGGGAGCATAATGTAAATACTTTTTCAAGTCCTTAGAATAGGTGCTGTTGGACTTCCTGCAGAGGGTTTTTTTGGGAGGGGGTGAAATTTTTACAGTTTGTTATCTGAGAGTTCATCAGAAATGTCATTTGTCCAAGGATGTTTATCAGCAGGACACATGGGATGCCCCACATATTTCTGGGAATTAATTTCCCATGCCATTCATCACATTCCAATGGCCAAGGTTTGTAGAACCTGGGATCTGTAGCTCACTGGGCTCTAACCTTCCACTGTGCTCTCTCTTGCACAGAGAGTCCTGGGATCATCTCAGATGAATAATTCCACCTAAAATTCAGCATCTCCTGTCACAGAATCACAGAATCAGCCAGGTTGGAAAAGACCTTTGAGATCATCGAGTCCAACCTATGATCTAACACCACCTTGTCAACCAGACCATAAAAACACCTGAGTTTTGGGGTCAGTGAGGAGTGGGTCTCTGCCATTACAGGACTTGGGACAGCGGGGAAAAGTAACGACACAGTTTTCATCTCAGAAGGCAAAATCTCGTCTTTGTTAGGCAAACACATTCTTTCATACACAGTTAGGAGAAAAGAGACATGATTGGACACTCAGAACAACACCCCTTGAACATTTTTACAAGTAAACAGCGAGACAGAAAAACACCACCTGTGAGGACTGGTTTTCACCTTCAAGGTTTGTTTTGAATCCTCCTCACACAATCCCAGGCCAGTGTGGGAAAGCCACCTGGTCCAATCCCACACAGACCCTGCTGCTTCTGCCTGACCTCTCGCATTCAGCATCCACAGGTCTCCAGGGGCTTTGGGTGTCCATTCTCCTGCCAAAACCAACAAAATCCTAAAGCCACCAAAAAGTGCTTTATCTCACCCTAAAGCAGAGGATTTTGTGAGCCCTGGGTTGATCGTTGACATTGATGCTGAGATCTTCATGAACTCACGTGTGGGCCTGTTTGTAAATCCATCCTCAACCACAAATGCCATCGAACGTCCTTGTTTACACAGCTAAACTCCCCTCCCCTCTGGAGTGTCTTTAATGTACAAATGTGCCCCTGAGCTGAGTGTCCTGGCTGCCTGCAGGCCGCTGGGGCTGAGCTGAGATCAGCAGAGCAGTTAAAGCTGTCGCTCGAGCGATGAGAAGCGGATCCCGTCCCCGCGAGAGGTGAACCACGCGAAATCTCAGTGCCCACACCAACTGTCTCTCCTGATAGAGATCACTGAGGGTGACATGCTCAGAGGCAGGTTCTCTGTCGTGTCCCTGGGTGATCGAGCAGACTCCTTCCCTAATCACTGCTGAGATTGGCACCTACAGTCCTGCCTCCCTCCTGGATGCCTCTCACGGTGACAACGCCCATCTTCTTCCTCCCCACAGCAGAGGGGATGTGGACACTCCTCTCCTGCACACCTTGATGACTTAAGTTTTATCTTTCGTGTTTTTCAGATTCTCTTCTGCCCAGGGGTGTAGTTCTGAGCCTCCTATTAAGTGTCAGTCAGCTCTCTTCACAGGGCAGGGACACAAAACAAATCCTTTTCCTGCTGAAGACCAAGGACAACTGGTACAAGTTTTCAGGCCCCAAAGCACAAACAAGGCTGGGCTGAAGAGAGAAAACAAGAAGGATGGGACTTCACACCCTGAGGCTGTAATTGGACAATTAACCCCAAAATGCAAAGGAACCAAAATTTGTAAAAGTGTGAGACCTCGTGACCATCTGTCCATTTTGTGGCCGTTTTGGGTCCACCTTGAGTGTAGCCCTGGTCAGGCTCTTGTCCTGCCCAAGGTGTATCCTTAAAGGCCCTTCAATAAATACCTACTTTACTCTCTTAGCTCTGTCCAGTCTCTGTTCCAGGTCAGCCCTCCCAAGGCATCACCCTCATGCACAATCTGTAATTCTCTCCAAGCCACGGGACACCACCACCACCGTGGTCAGCTCGAGGGGGTCACCTCACAATCTGGTTGTCCACCCAAGAATGTGAGGAACCCAGGAGACACCATGTGTGGATTGAAAAGCACCTCTCAGTGGAGGCAGATTTCACTTGCTCTGTGTAATTTTGCTCTGAGACACAAAGTCACAGAATTATAGGAAGGCGTGAGGCGGAAGGGGCATTAAAGATCATCTTGTTCCAAACCCATGGGCAGGGACACCTGCCACTAGACCAGGTTTTTCCCAAAGCTCTGTCCAGCTTGCCCTTGGACACTTGACAGCAGAGCCCAACTGTCGCTGCAGCCTTGAAGGTGTGAGGTGGAAATATCCAGGGATATTCGTGTGGATTTCCATGCAGGTGCTGAGGTGGGGATGAGGCACTTGGATCCCGTGCTGTAAATTTCAGCATCCTTCCACCAACAAACCCCACCCTCCTGCAGTACCAATGGCTTTCAGCCTCACCACAGGACAGAAATTAAGGATATACTGACAAAAGAACTATTTTGATCCATGTCAGTTGCAGATTGGCCCCACCCCAGGCCTGCACATGCCCATAGAAGCAGAAGATGAAGCAACTCTTGTGAAAGATTTAGTAAAGGAATATAAATGCACATTTGTTGATTAAGAGTTCCCTTTGGCTTTGCCACTGAATCCCTCTACAAAAATACCCCTGTTGTTCTCCTCAGAGGGATTTTTTTAATCCTCTTCTCCACCAAAAATTGCGAAATATGTTGTGTGAAATATCAAGACTAATTAGACCAAATGGTGCTCAGATCTGTTGCTGGTTTTCTGCAGGATTGCTGACAGCTTAGGAGACTTTATTTTTCTTTCTCGTTAACTAATTACGAACAATTCTTCACACAGAAAATTCCTGTGGAGGCATTTATGAGTGTGGTATAGCTGTGGGAACGGAGAAAGTGTGACAGCATGTGTGGAAGGGTGTGGGGTTGAGGAAGGGGATGTTTTCGTGGTGGGATTGTTTTGGAGTGCACATGTGGGGAGGGAAGGAGTGTCTGTTCCTTAAAGGGTGTGTTTCTGGTTTCCTGAAGCAGGCAGTGGTTTAGGGCAGCACTTCTGAGGGTGGGGAGGTCTCTTGTGGTGGGAGGGAGGGTTTGCATGAGGAGCTGCTGATCTGTGGGGTGCAGATGGTGCTGTGGATGTGCAGGAACACGAGGATTTGGGATGCAAAGCTGGCTGTGGGACGGCCAAGGCCGTGCAAGCCTGCAGAGCTCAGGCACAGCTGGCTCACTTGTCTGAGAATGGCAACAAATAATGCAGGAGTGGCTGCAAAAAGGACCGTGGCACGGGGCTGTGCCAGGGGGTGTTTGGGCTGGGTATCAGGAAAAGGCGCTTCACCAGGAAATGGTCACAGCCCCAAGCCTGACAGAGTTCAAGAAGTGTCTGAACAATGCTCTCAGCCACATGGTGGGATTTTGGGGGGGGTTTTGCAGAGGCAGGGGTTGGACTCAATGATCCTTCTGCGTCCCTTTCATCTCCCATGACTCTGTAATTCCATGAAATCACAGAGAGCACAACTCCTGGGAGGGCTCCTGAGCTGAGCAAACACCTTGGTGTGGATGATGAATCCTCCTTTTCCACGGTCCATGTGAGTAAATGTCAGTCCTGCAGTGAATCCACAGAGCTGAGTTAGTCCCAAATTCCTGCCCCAAGGAAGGAGCTGTTAGAATGGGTGCCCCCTGTAGAGGGGTGCTTCAAAACCTCTCTAGGAAACCCAAAACACAAAATGCCTCTTCAGCGTCCTCTTCCCATCGAGCCAGACCTTGCAGAGTGCAAAGCTCCAGCATTTCCATGAGCAGGGTTTGTGCAAACCCTGTGGTGAGATGTGAGGATCCAAACCTTGTCTCCAGCTCACAGGGGTTCCTCAGCAGCACCCCTGGCAAACCTGGACTTCACCATCTCCTGCTCTCATCCCAAATTTGGCCCAGTCCTGGCCCCTCTCTGCCAGTCTACCAGGCTTTCATGTCTGTGTTTCTTCTCCCTTCCTTTTTCCTTAAATTCTGGTGGGTTTGGGCTTTTGTTCTTGGGTTTTTTTGGTTTGGTTTTTTTTTGTGTGTTTTTTTGGGGGGTTTTTTTATGGGTTTTGTTTTTTTGTTGTTGTTGTTGTTGTTTTTTGGTTTTTTTTGTTTTTTTTTGTTTGTTTTTGTTTTTGTTTTTGTTTTTGTTTTTGTGGGTTTTTGTTGTTGTTGTTGTTTTTTTGTGAGCTGACAGCAGCATTAAAAGACCTGAAAATACCATAGCAGAACTAAAGCAATTATTGTAATGCAGTTTAACAGAGGCTGTAATGACAGAGAATTAAAAATGTGCCAGTCTCATCACAATTTGGTGTTCCTTTGACCTTCCAGGGGTACTGCCAGATGAGGAATTGAGCAGCCCCTCTGCTGTTCCCTTCTTTTTTTCTTGTCAGAATAAGGAACGAGCAAGGGAGAAAGCAAAATTTAACCAAATGCAGCAGTCCTTTCTCCAGGGCTGTGTCTGGGTCACATTTACCCTGATAGTCAAGGGCAGAGAGATGTTCATTCATCGTGGAATAAAGTCCAGCAGTCCCTAATCCACCCACACCAAATCTGCCTGGTGGACCCCACCACTACAAAGGTGAAATTTAGGATATAAAGAGGCAGGAAAGTGATGTGGATCTGGAAGGGGCCTCTGAATCAGCAGGCAGATAAGGCAGGCAGAGGTACATTGCTCAGAAGCAATAGCTTGGAGGTGAAAACCAGAAAAATTTTCTCTTTCTCACAAAAAAAGGGTGTTGAAGTGGTGCTTTTTGTCCCTAACATGATGCCTCACCAAGCTGCAGCCATCTGAGGTCAGGGAGCGAGCTGAGGTCCCACAATCCCCATCCCTCAGCACCAATTTACTCCCAGTTTTTTGCACTGCAGGCTCTTTCCCTTCCCTGCAGCACCCCTGGAGCTCCTTTAAGGAAGGTCCCAACCCTTCCCACACCCACCAGGGCCCTTCCCTGCCTGCTGCAGACCAAATGTCCCAACAAATGTCTCCACACCTGGACTAGAGAAAGCAGCAGGGCAGAGGATCCACCTGAAAATAAGATTTGGTGGGATTTTATCTCCACTTCTCCCCAGTTCCCAACTTCATCGCTGTGTGTGCAAGTGCTCTGACCAGTAACATCACCACCAACACCTTCCCCAGGCTTTGGTTTTGGAAAACAGGCTAAAACTAGACTTCTCTCATCCAGATAAAATCTAAGCCTTGCAAATCTAGGAAGGATTCCTCACCTCAGCTTTAAACAGGCTGTGGTGGAGAGGCCAGGTGAGTATTTCAGCAGCAACCAGACCTGCACTTGCCATCAGATTTAAGACATGGAGCAGGGCTCACTGTCAAGTTTATTTTCAGGGCACAGGAAGATTTGTGGACTCAGAAAAGCCATATTTCACTCTGGGAAGAGGCACAGAAGGGCTGCCACTGTGCTCTTGGTGGTGTTTTATTTTCAACACAAAGTTCATCCCAGACGCTTGGAACAAAGTGGACTTTCCTGTTTTCCAGGCTGGAGGGAAGCTGTGACTCTGCCAGGGGCAAGATCAGGACCAAAAAAACCAACATCTGAAAACGAGGACAGCCTTGCAACTCTTTGGAGAAGTCAAACGGCTTAAAAACACCGAGCAAGAGTGGCAGCAATCCCCTGGCTCAGGAAAGGGATGGCGTGGAAAGCATCAGAGCATTCACCAGCTCAGCAAAGCGTGCTGGGGGGTACCAGTAAGAGGGAAAATCTCCACAGATAAATATCTGCAGGTTGTGCTTTGGCAGCAGCCCTCACCTGCACGTTCTAGGGAGACACCTCGTTGGTCTGGACCTCCACAGGGCATCCTCTGGGCTCCAGAGCAGGGGAGAAACGCTGATCCTCCACGCTGCTCCTCTATAGCACACCCCAGAGTGAAAAGAGGCTTGAGAACTCCTTAAACTGAGGAAGAGATCAGGAGGAGGCTGTTCCCACGCGGCAAAACCCGATGTGTTTGTTTTGTGCTACTCTGAGGCTTCTCTCTGTAGGAGCAGGACCAAAACCACGGGAAAAGCTGTTCTTTGAAAAGCAGGCTTTTGTGCTCATCATTGAAAGGGGCTGTGGGAAGTTATGGCTGAGGGGATGAACCCAAAGGCAGAATGAAGGGGAAAACAGCCTGGCTTTCTATTATGTTCTCATGAAACTGAGAAAAACAGGTCCCTGAGCCCAGCAGTTACCAAGAAATATTCTTTCTTTTTTCGATTTCTGACTTTGGAACAGCTTGGAGACAACAGCCCCAGACAGTTCTATTTCATCCCTCTATTTAGAAAATATCTACGTTTTGAAAAACAGTGGATGTCACACAGCTCACCTGGCCTGGAGGTCAGAGGAGTGGTGAAGCACTTTTCTGAACGCATCACCAAGTGCCACCTGAGATGCCCTGAGGTTGGGGGACATGGCACAGGACCAGCTGGGGAGCTGTGCCCTCCTGGGCTGGAAGTGGAGACCAGGTAGGACACGCTGGGACATCTCAGATGGCATTTGCTGGCTGTGTTGGCAGCTGGGTCCCACTCATGGAATTCCAGCCATGATAAAGGACACGCTGGGACATCTCAGATGGCATTGCTGGCTGGGTTGGCAGCTGGCTCCCACTCATGGAATTCCAGCCATGATAAAGGACACGCTGGGACATCTCAGATGGCATTGCTGGCTGGGTTGGCAGCTGGCTCCCACTCATGGAATTCCAGCCATGATAAAGGACACGCTGGGACATCTCAGATGACAATTGTGTTGGCAGCTCGGCCCCACTCATGGAACTCCAGCCACGATAAAGGGCAGCTGGGTGTCTCATGGAAGCCTTCACCCACCTTCCTCTGTTATCTGCTCTCTTCAGCCCCACGGATGGGAAAGCTGAACTTGCCCCTAACAGTGTGGAGCGTGGGAGGAATGGTGATGATGCAGAGGAACTGCTCAAGGAGGACAGGGTTTTTCCAGGAAAACACACGTTGCTTTTGAGACACTTCTGGGTTCAATTTTAGTGCCACAACTGGTCCAGCACAGACACTTAACTGCAGGGTGCTCTCCTGTGTTTTGCTGGCTGTGATGGGATCAGTTTTAGGCAGCAGTGCATCCTTACACCACCAGCACCTGTAGAAACAGGGTGGTGAAGGCTGCAGAGACAGGTATTTCACATAATGCTGTTGATTTCGTTGTTAATGCTGCTTTTCTGTGCTTCTTTGCACTGAGTGTCAGTATAGCCAGACTAATAATGAGTATTAGATCTTGAGCCAACTGTTAATAATGTAATTAAGCCAACAATAAGAGGGTTTTTTTCCTACAGACAGAGTGTATCCTGTTAACAAGATTTTGAGGGTCAGGAAATGAAGGGGCACTGAACCTGCAGAACTGCCTCTCTGTGATCAGCCACTTTCTCTTTTTTTATCTAGAGGAACATGCAAATACAAACCACAGGCCCAATCTTTTTGCCAGCTACTCCCTGCAATCCTCTCCAAAACTGGCCTATCATTTTCCAGAAGGCTCAAGCAGAGCTGGGTAAAATCTTCGCAGGTTTGTGTCCTTTAAAATAACAAATCCTGTGACTGGGGGACAAAAATGCAGTGAAAAAGATTGGATCAAGATACCCTGCTCATTAAAGTCAGGAAATGGTACAATCTGAAAGGTCTTAATTTTCGGTCCCAAAATAAAAACGCCTTTTCCTCTCCCTTTTATTTCTTCCCAAGCCATTTCGACGCTGCTTACTGCTGCCAAAGTGATCTTGATAAACTTTAAAAGTGCTGCAGATCCTCTGACTTTATTGGAATTCCCTGTTTCAAAAGTATCTTAGCCGAGGAGTGAGTGTGCTGGGCACTGGAAGTGCTCAGCTGTGTGCTGCAGCTCTCACACAGACAGCACAGATTTGCTTTCAGGTCTTGGGTTTTTTCAGAGCAGAAGGAGTTTTTTGGTTTTTTTTAAGGAAGAGGATTGACAGCTTGTTGAGGGGGGTGATCCTTCCCCTCTGGTGATGCCACATGTGGAGTCCTTCCCAGCTCAAGAGAGACATGGACATATGGGAAATATAAATAAAAATAAAGAAAATCTGTTTAAAGGAATACAACAATTAGGAAAAAACCTTTTTTTTTTTTACTCTGAGAGACTGGGAGCAACCTGGAATAGTGGAAAGTGTCCCTGCCCATGGCAGGGGGTTGGAACTGGATGATTTTTAAGGTCCCTTCCCACCCAAACCCATCTGTGATTTAATGTTTCTGTGAAAAACTGGAGTTTTACCCCAAACCATAACCAAAAGCATGAATCATCCATGCAGCCAGATGGGTGACAGCAGGAAAGGAGCTGTGCAGGAATTATTAGACCACTGGTGTTCTTGTGGTATCCAGAAATAAGAGGTACCCCACAGAACCTGATGAAGTAGCCTCTGGAAAGAAGGAGGGATCTCTGTGTGGAGTTTTGATGTCAGCTGGGTCTTTTGACACATTTCTGTCTCCCTACCACCTGAACCCTGCACAGCCACACTTCAAACACCTTCCCAGCTGGAAATAAGCTGAAAAATAGAAGATGTTTTCCACATATTAAAGCACTTTCCTAAATAAACCTGGAGTAAGCACCAGAGAGGATGAAGAGGTACTTAATAAAAATGACAGTGCTAACATCAGTGAAAATGAGGATAAGTAGCCCAGGAATTGGTTTAGGGCGGGAATTAGATTTAAAACTGCCCCTCTCCTGTAGATCAGCCTCCCTTCAGGACCAGAAACAGAAGTGTTAATTTGCCTCCTCCTCACTTGATCTGATGGAGTGAATGTGACAGGGGAGAGAATGACCTTACACCACAGTCTGTCCTAGACATGATTACAAGGATTGTTTCTGAAAGGAAATGTGGAAATCATCTCTCTTCTGCAAGAGAAACTCCAGCTCTCCTGTTAAGAAAAGCTGTGACTTGGGCTCCAAGCACTCCTGAAGCTGGGGATGGATTATTTTTTTTGTGGGAGAGGGTTGCTGCAAATGGCAGGAGAAATGCAGAACTGCTTTTACAGAGGCCACAAGCCAAACTTTCTTCAGAGCATCTCCATGCTTGGTGTCCATGTGGCTGTGAAGGCTGACATGGCAGCTCAGAATTCACGTTCTCAGAAATAAAAATTCAGATTCTTTGCCCTTTACAAAAATCTTTAACATCAGGAACTTTCCACTCTCGAGAGTGAGCAGATGGGAGGAACCTCCCTGAAATGCCATTTGCAGCACAACCATAATTTCATAACTCTACTGTCATGAAAGATCCCTTTTTAAATCAAAAGAAGCCTGATCTGGGGGAGACAAAGGGACATCTGAGCCTGCATTCCTTGTTTGCCTATACTGGCACACAAAGAGGAGGTAAACACTGTGAATCCAACTTTAGGAGACTGATGGGTGCCCTGAATAGGTACAGATATTTACGGTGACATGAAGGAGCACGGTGGCCCCAAGACACTTGGGTTTCTTCCTTCACACCTCCAGTGACCACTCCATGACACCTGATTCACACCTATTTCAGGAAAGGGTAATGTTCTTGGGAACTCCTCTCTCTCTCTCTCTCCATGGACACTAGAAAGCCCTTGGAAAACCAGCTTGGGCCAGACACCTGTTACGTGGCTAAAACTGGGCATCGAATGCAAGCCTGCACAGCTCACCCAAGACCAGGCAGAAGCAAAGAACTGATTTACTGGGGCACTCAGCCAGCCTCTGGGATAGCTCTGGAAATTCCAGATCCCAAATGTCTTCTTTTGGGGCTGCAGACAGGAAAGCTGAGACCCTCCATCACAACTCTCGTCATGCAGGGCAGTGCAAGATGGTTCAGGCTTACTGGGAAATGCACACCAGGAATATTCCAACAGCTGAAGGCTGCTGGACCCTAAAATTTCACACAGTTACACGTTAGAGAAAAACATATTTATCTCAGAAAAATATGGCAGGAAGGGAAGCTCTTTGTGCATGGTGAATCTAGTTCTAAAATTCAACCTCCACCTAATATAAATAAAACAAGTTTTGGAGCAGGGCGGAAGGAAGGAGGTGGACCAGTTTCTTAGCAGAGAGCAGGCCTCCCTGCTTCTACTTAATTGATTAATTCCTTCTTAGCAGAGTCATCTGTTTGATGTGCTTTTCCATAAAGGCGGTTCAGAAAGTTCACGGGAGTTAATCCGTGAAGATGGCTGGAGCTGCAAAGCCGAGCATCTGATTAAGCGACGAGGAGATGGCTCACGGCTTAGCTCCTTTCAAAGTTGTTCCCAAAGTCTTTGCTAACCTTCATATTTCAAAGTTCATTCCTGGGCACTGGGGAATTTAAAGGGGAAGGCTGCTCTTTAGCAGTGGGATTATGAGTGTGATCAAAAAGCCGGGGGAATGAATTCCGAGGGAGGCCACACGCGAAGTCGCGAGCGCGCCCGTAAAACGCAGCGGAGGAAAAGATCCAGAGGCAAACACACACACGGAGGGTTCTGCTCCACAGCCTATCCAAACCAGCCTGCTCTGAACGCAGCACATATCCCACAGATAAAGGCAGGGCCATCCCTCGTGCCAGGGCTCCCTGCCTGTGCCCAAGGAGGTGGGGAAGCAAACGGCACAGGAGCGTTCTCTCTGTGTGGGTTTGCGTTATTGCTGCTCGCAGCAGAGCCTGGCCAGCAGCAGGGAAAGGTGAGCAAGAGTTCCAAGGGGGACATAACTCAGGTGTGCTGGTGCTGAGTGATGTAGTGAGGTGACAGGAATCCTCTGCTGAGGCAGTAGCGATGAGGGACGATGTGGGAGGCTTGCAGAGGGACGTCACACTGCCGAGCGATTCTGTGACTAAAGAGCGGCTGAAATTTGGGGGAGATAAGTGCAGAGTGGTACACAGGGGGGAAAAGAAAGCAATCCTAACTTTACCTACAGTGACGGGCTTTGAATGGGCTACTGCTTACTCAGGAATGAGTTGGTGTTTATAATGAGCAGTTCCATGAACATGTCACCTCCGCGCTCAATGGCGGTGACAAAAAGCAAATTGGATGTTAAGAATTAATAGCAAAGAAATGGAGATCAAAATAGAAGCCATTATTACACCCCTGTGTAAATTCAGTGCTTGTCTGCCTGGAGAATGTTTTGAGCAGCTCTGCTGTTCCCCCCGCAGAAAGGATGCAGCAGAACTGGGAGAGATGTGTAGAAGGGCAATAGAGTGATCAAAGGTACAGAACAATGAAGTACTCCAGGAATATTTCATCTGAATAAGAGATGACAGAAGCAGAGTATGATAATAGTCTATCAGATTATGAGTGGCATGAAGAGGATGAAAGAGAGCAACTATTTTTATTTTTTTTTCCTCCTTTGAATAGACAAAAAAGGGTGCTTGAGATGAGAGCAGGTCAGAACAAAGGACTTACTTCACACAAGGTGAAGTTAATCAAGAGATCATCCCCCCTTGCTGAGGGATACTGCAAATGCTGGAAGTTTACTCAATGGAAAAATGTTCAACAACTTAATGGGAAAATATTCATGGCATTCCTAGTAAATACAAAGATACTTCAGGAATAATTATGATTTTGTTCTCGAGAGGATATAAAAATATCTACAATACCCAGTGTTTCACCTTGTACTTTCCCCTGTACTGGGATGGGTAGACCCAGAGTGTGGGTGATGTTATCAGTGCTTGATTTCCTGTCTCCTCCAGAGGGTGGAGTGGGCACAGGGGGAAATCACCATGCCAGGAAGAGTTCAAAAAACGTGTAGATGTGGTGCCTGGGGACCTGGTTTAGTGATGGAATTGGTAATAATGGGTTAATGGTCAGACTCAATTATCTTAGAAGTATTTTACAACCCCAGCTATTCTGTGAATAAATGGTGAAGGACTTGAGACTTTGTCCTGGCATTTCAGGGGGCAGCTCTCTGGAATCTTTTCTGGATCGGTGTCAAGGCTCCTGAAGAAGTTTTTCCACACTAATTTTTCACATTTCCTGAATTATGTTATGCAGGATTAGAAGTCCTCGAATTTTCTCAAGTTCTTGGAGGTTTGAGGACAAATCAAACTTCACTGCTCTGCAATTGTGTTCTGAATCTGATATCCCCCTCCCCCTTCCTTTCTCTTTTCATGGGGAAAAACCAAATCCCCACTCTATTATGGGATATTAGTGAGCTAATCTAAGGAAATTTAGGCAGGCAGATGATTCAGAAATATTTCCCTGTCCTCCAGCAGCAAAAACAATCAGTGGGAATCTTGTCTGCTATGGACAGAGCTGGATATTTTCACTGGTGAGGCACTAGAGAGTTTGAAGAAGGCAAAGCCCTTCTGAAAGAGTAGAAATGCCAGAGTTCAGGTTGGGAAGTTCAACCAGGTCATGGAATGAGTGTGGACAGGTCTGTTTTACAGCCCTACAAGTCCCCTGCTCGTTCCCTCTCTCTCCATCTCTCATGAAGGCTTAACTGAGGTAGAGGTTAGTCTTTATGATGGATCCACGTTGTCCATTTGCAAGCCAAGGTGCTGGAAGCACTGATATCTTCAGCCCTGGAGAAGAGATGAGGGGCCACACACACCCTTGAGAGCCTGCAGCACCCAGCCTGGTGCCAGATCATCTTGGGAACACGTGGGCTGGGTGTGGAGGCAGAACAGATGGTTGTCACTGCTGTGTTTAGAAACATGGGACAAGGAGGTGCAGGAGGAGTCAATAATTTGAGGTTATGCACACCAGTGGAGATTCAACCCCTGTGTCCTGCATGGCATCCCCTAAAACTGTCTTTCCTTCTGACAGCCCCTGGCTGGAGAGCAGCAGGAGAGCACCCAAGCTGGGCTGGACACAGGAATTTGGCAGTGATAGCCTGTGGTGAACACAGAGGGCAGGTGGAGCAGTCACACAGAGTTATCATCTGTGGGGAAAATAACTCTGCCCAGAGGGATTGGGATGAGTCAGGCTAAGGCTGCTGTAATTGAATAAAAATACCTGTGCTTTCCTGCAGTTCAGCTAATCCACATTAAGAGTTCACTTGGATTTCCTTCCCTCTGACAACAAGAGCACAGACTGGTGGGATTTTAGGGCAAAAATGCCCCAGGTACGTTTTTAACAAAAGATGGTTTAAGTGAAATCTGCAGGCCACCTTTCCCCTCTCCTCCACTCAGACTGACCTTCACCCAGCCTGGTGAAATTCTTCTTTACAGAAGAATTTATTTGGGGAGTGAATATGCAGCAGGTTGCTCTTCCCTGGACAGATCCCTATCTCCAACCACCCAGCAGGCCGAGGTCAGCACAGGTAGCTGAGTTTTCATTAGGAACAGATCCTTTTATCGTGGTTTACAGTTCTGGACACCGAGATCAGGGAGGATATCAGCTTGCCTGCTCCTACCTTTATCAGGTCTTTCTTTCAGCAGGTGACATCATCTTATTGATAAAGGTCAGGCTGGCCTCAGCTCCTTTCTGACTCATTGAATATTAGAGATGGCTGGAGGCAGGGACAGGCGGTGATTTGATGTGACAGGGCAGGAGGGAGCACACCAGCAGTGCAGCAGGACACAGGCTGCAGGAACAAGCCATGCCATGATCCATTGTGACAAGGGGAGAGCTGTGGATGATGCTCCAGTGGCCTGAAGTGACCCAGCAAGGGCAGGGCAGAGAGAGACAAAACCCCCTTTGGTTTGTGTCCATTCCCACAGCAGTGGGACACGTCCAGAGTGACTTAGCTGAGGATGGGATCGCAGATTTCTTGTGTGAGATCTTCTGACACTATGAACCAGGTCCCTTCCTTAAAGCTCATCTCATTCCACCCCCTGCCATGGGCAGGGCCACCTTCCAACATCCCAGGATGCTCCAAGCCCCATCCAGCCTGGCCTTGGACACTCCGGGGGCAGCCACAGCTTCTCTGGGCAGCCTGTGCCAGGGCCTCACCTCCCCAGCAGGAGAGCATTTCTTCCTGCCATCTCATCTAAACCTACTTTGTTTCAGTACAAAGCCACTAATTGTTTTAAGATACAGAGCACAGCAGTCCAGGCTGGATCCAGGATGTGGATCCAGCAGAGCAGGGGAGAAGCAGCAGCAGGGACTCTGCTCTGCAGATCTGTGGCTGTGGAAAAGAGAGGCAGGAGCCTGATATCCATCACTTGCCATGTGCTGCTTGGCTAACCTGAACATGCATTTAAGGACATCAGGTTTGCTCCCAGGAGATTTCTCCTTCCTCCAAAGGGCTGTTTCTCATGCATTCAACATCCAAATATTTTGAGAAAAGGGTTCTCTGTTCCTGCAGGCTCAGGAAGGCAGGGACAGCTGGTAGCTGTTTCCTTCCAGCCCTCTTCCTTTCCCATCCTGTGAAATTTCACGCCAGCTGTGGTCACCTGTTTGATTTCTCTTTGAGTGCCTGCCTTCCTCCACAAATTAATTTTGATTATTGTCTTGCCCGGCAGCAAGGGAACTCTTAGTGGTGTGAGCCTGAAGCACTCACTCTCTTTATACCTTTCTCTTTTTCCCCTGCACTGGGTCTGATTTTGTGGTTCTCTACCTTCCCCAACAATAACCCTGAGACCCAATTCTGAGCTGTCATCTTCATCACATCACAGCTGCCTGCAGACGGGGCTCATCACTTGCAATCCACTCGCTTACACCTGTGATTAAAACTGATTGCAAACCCGATCCTGGCTGCTCAGCCTGGGAATTGGGAGCATCTTTGTGATTTCTGACAGCAGATCTTGAGGCCTGAGACGAGCCTGGCAGGAAAAGATCTTTGCAGGCCGCTGGGAGTGGGAGAAGAAAATGCATCTGTGAGAAAGAGATCCTGATTTAGTTAAAAAGAAAAATATATAGAAGGGCACAGGTTAGAAAGCCCCAAGCTGAAACTGGGAAAAGGTGGGGGGTGAAAATAAAGCTCAGCTCTTTGGACTGCCAGGACCATCCTGAGGAAGAGGGGATGGAGGAAATCGTGTAGCAGAGCAAAGCAGACCCCTGCCCAAGCCTTCACTCAGTTTGGGGCATCAGCAACTCACGGAATCAGTGTGGCTGTTCCTGGAAAAACAAAAAACAACTGTTGTGCTTCCTCCCAACAGCAGCAGCAGCACATCACAGACTCAGGGCTCTCCTGCACTTCTGCATCTGCTGCTGCTCCGTCCTATTCCCTTTGTAGGGCTGGAGCCATTTATCCCCTGCTGGATCACAGCAGGGTTGCAAAATTAAATTTTGCAGAGTGATGGAGCCTTAAATGTGCTCAGGGAGTTTGGATCTTTCTCCAGACCTGGAAGGTTGACTGAGCTGCACCACCTTTCTGCTGGACTGAATTTTGGCTTGATTTCAGAGATTTATATACTTAGAATTAAATATGGATTTTACGTTTTTTATAAAATAAACGCAATTTTTAAATTAATAAATAAAATATTGTAAAACATCATAAATATTACATATCTTTATATCACAACTCATTTGTTTCCCCCCACTTGCTCTTGTTGGGGGTCCAGTGCTTTGTGTTGAACTACAGCCTGATTTCCAGAGTTTCTTCTGAGGAGATAGAAAATCCACCAGATTCCTCAGGACCTTTCTCCAGCATGTTAAATCCTCTCCCTTATTCACCTCAGTCTTTATTTCCTCCAGCCTGA
Organism: Nicator chloris; assembly: GCA_013400495.1. Taxonomy (NCBI): domain Eukaryota; kingdom Metazoa; phylum Chordata; class Aves; order Passeriformes; family Pycnonotidae; genus Nicator; species Nicator chloris. Next base: position 209,075 of record WAAE01008354.1, read on the forward strand.
CTTGAGCAACATTTTCCTTCATTTCCTCTGAAACTCTCCTGTAGAATCAGCCCAACATCTCCATAAGGAGCTGCCTCTCCAGTGCCACTCCCGGGAACTGAACAGGGCAAGTTTGACACATCTCCTGCTCCGAGTTTGTCCTCCAGACTTCCAAGTCGTTTTTTGCTGCTCTCTTCTGATGTCTCTGCAATGCCTGGATGCTGCCTTGCGGGCACAGACATCAGAGCTGGGTGTCCCCACGGCTCCCATGCCCAGATGAGAAATGACACTCCTCATGTCGCTCAACATGTCCCTGCTTCTGCACCCAGGGACTGAGTCAGCCCTTCTGAGGGATTTCAGGCATTGCTCTGAGACTTCTCCTCAAATCACTGAACTGCTCTGGCTCTCTTGGAGTTGCTGCTTTCCAGCACAGGTTCTCCCCCTCCTGCCCATGCTCCAAGAGATTTATATATATTTTTTTTTATTATTATTATTTATTTATTTTTTTAATAGAAGCAAATCTTTGCAGAGAGCCTGGGGCCTGGGATCATCGAACTCAAGGCATGGAGCTGATGTGCCTCGGCCAGGAGCCCGGTCACAAAGGCTGCCAGCAGAGACACCCAGAAGAGTCTGATTTTCTGTATTAGCAGGAGGCTTTCAAGCTGCTGAGATCCCTGGCAGTGTCGCAGGCCGGGCTGGACAGGGCTGGGGGCACCCTGGGGCAGTGGGAGGTGTCCCTGCATGGCAGGGGTGGCACTGGGTGAGCTTTATTGTCCCTTCCAGCCCGAGCCGTGCTGGGATTCTGTGCTGGTTGGGGCTGGGAGCCGAGCCGAGCCGAGCCGAGCCGAGCCGAGCCCAGCCGAGCCAGCCGTGCCCGTGCCGCTGCCCAGCCAATGGAAGGCGTTTCTCCGCCGCTGCCCGCGGCTCGTTTCCCGCGCCTCATTAGTATTCGGGTAATTTGCATACCCAGAGTGCACCGCGGGCCGGCGGCGCGGCCCCGAGCAAAATTCCCACTTGTCCCGTGGACATTGGGGTGGGACCCGGGGCCGGGCTGTGTCACCGCCGGGGGACAGCGCCGGGGACACCCCGGGGTGAGCCTGTGAGCTGAGGAATGTCACCGTGTCCTGGCGGGGCACAGCCGCGGGCCAGGGGCTGCGGGGCGGCAGCTCGGGGCATACTCCGGTTTCTCTTCAGATCGCATAAATCTTTCGCCTTTTACTAAAGATTTCCGTGGAGAGGAACGAACACGAGTGGTTCGCAATTTTTTGTGGCTCTGCTTTGGCAGAGCTGTTTTTGTGTGTGTTAAAAATCAGATTAACTCTGGGAGCGGCGGGCGGGGGGAACAGAGCCGGGTGTGGGTTGGGTTACAACCCAGACCTCTCGAAGTGAGGGATCACTGAGATATTTGGGTGTAGCGCTGCTAAAGCCACCCTGGAGCTGTGTGAGTGGTTCAGGGGAGGCTGCAGAGCTGCTCCAGGGCTGGAGCCCCTCTGCTCTCAGCCGGGCTGGCAGAGCTGGGGCTGCTCCCCTGGAGAGGAGAAGGCTCCAGGAGAGCTCAGAGCCCCTGCCAGGCCCTAAGAGGGGCTGATGTAAAAGGAGATTTGTGACTTTTTACCCCAGCAGATACTGATAATACGTGAGGAAATGATTTTAAACTAAAACGGGGAGATTTAGATTAGATAATAGGAAGAAAGTCTTCCCTGTGAGGGTGGTGAGCCCTGGCACAGGGTGCCCAGAGCAGCTGTGGCTGCCCCTGGATCCCTGGCAATGTCACAGCCCAGGCTGGGGAGGGCTGGGAGCAGCCTGGGGCAGTGGGAGGTGTCCCTAAATGGCAGGGGTGGCACTGGGTGAGCTTTGAAGTCCCTTCTGACCCAAACCATTCTTTGGCTCTGTTCTTAGCTCTGAAGCAGCTCCAGTGCCAAAGGAAAGAAACAGCTCCTCCTAAAGGGATGTACATCCAAAATTATGGGTAAGATTTGCCAAGTTAAGGTTGTGTGTTCACCAAAGTGGCACCTGTATCTTGAATTCAATATGCTCACTCTTTGTGACCATTTTCATCATAATTAATTCTTAAGGTTAGGAAAGGAAGACTTCAGACCATTCACACCCCTCTCCTTCAAGAAATGAGTTTCCTGCCTTTATTTTTCGCATGCCTTCATTTCCTGCCTTAATTTCCCCTGCTTTTGAAAGGAGCAAAATTTTCTGTTTGCACAAGTGAGACCCAGGGTGACAAATTTTCCCTCCCAGAAAACCCCTCCGTGTCTGGGTGAAGTGTGGCATCTGTCTGAGAGCACAGGGAAATGTTTCTGCGTGGCCAGAACAGCCCAGAGTCAGGTCCTGCTGCATTTATTGGGACACTGAGCAGAGCACTGAATTTATTTGGAATAATAAAGGGAAGTGTCCCAACTGGGAAGTGTCCAGGGCACACTGCAGACCCTGAATGAGATGCATGGCTTGCAAGGCCCTGGCTTGAACTATTTGGCTGCCAACAAAACGTTGCTGGCATCTTGGCAGTGCTGCAAATGCCAGAGACATCCGATCTTTTCCTTTGGCTCCTGCTCTGGAAGTCCCTGTTGTCATCATCTCTTGCTCATTCTCCACAGACACAATTTGGATGCGTTTGTGGCTGTGGTTGTGCTGACCTTCCTGCTCTGGAGGCTGTAAAAGCACCTTGAAGACCTGCATGGACATCCCTGGTGAGTGGAAAAGGCTGGAGGAAGAGATGCTTCGGTTTACAGGCTGTTAAAAATGAAAATAATCCGCGTTACCTTGGATCTGTGGGACCTGGATGATTGTGTTCTGCAAAGGCAGGGTTTGGAGGGACAGAACATTCCCACATCTGCTGTGGGACCTGCAAACAGTCCCTCTATGGCAGAGAGTCAGAGCCACTCACCCCTCACGTGACTGGGATGAGGTGGAACAAAACACGAGGGGAATTTGCATCACCAGGCTCACAATTCCCCTACAGCTTTTTATGATTTAGGCTTCCAGCCCCAGCCTGGCTACCCAAAGCAGGCTCCTGCTTTTAAACAGCAGTAAAATTAAGGGGCAGAGATTCCCCCACAGGATGCCTGGGGTGCTCAGTGTCTGTGCCCCAGCCAAAATTAACATGCAACCTGCAACCAAGAGGCTGCCAGTGACAAGCAGCAGCTTTGAAGGTCACCTCTCCTGCAAGTAAATAAATAATTAGTAAATAAGAAATCAGGCAGCAATGAATAAACCAGAGACATTCCACTGGCTTGGGCCTTTTTTTTTTTTTTTTTTAAATATTTCTTCTCTGCTCTTTTCACTTTCACATCCTCAAAGGTTGGTGCTAATAGGGGACCCCTCTTATTGCTCCTGCACGCTGCAGCACCCTCGCCTGCCTCAGAGGCCCTGAGACCAGCCCAGAGCCCAAACTGGGAGCACAAATTGTGTCATCCCCACAGCTGATGGCTGTAAGGAGACCTTCTGTCAGCACCAGCCCGTGACAGGTGGGAGGATGCTCTGCAAACACTAGGTTTGCCTCTCACACCACGATCTTTGCCTCTCACACCACAATCCTTCTTGCTAAAGGGACATCGTGGTGCCAGGTGTTTGTTTTCCGTGCTCCTCCCTGCCGTGCCTAATGAGATCCTGGCTCTGCAAGCTCGGAGTTGACTTTTTCCAGCAGTTCCTGCAGCTTGGCCACATGGCCGGGGAAGAGAGAGTCTGAAATGACGCGGGGAGCTGCGCCAGAGCTGTTTCTGATTGTGTTGGTGCCATGCTGGACCCATCTGCTGCCTCTGAAGGGCTGCTCACAGAAGGAGGTGCAGGAGATGGAGGCTTGCTTCGGCTCTTTCTTCTGGAGCAGAGAGGCTCAGAGCCAAGAGAGGACTCTCAGCTCTCAGAGTGCCCCAGCTCTTGGGCATCCATCCAGTGGCTCTGTGCAGGCAGGGATCTGGGCAAGCTGACAGGACAATTTCCCAGGGGTGCTCTCCAGAGAGACACGGTGCACACACTGCACTAATTGAGCCCAGCGCTGTCCCAACAGGGACAACGCTCACTCAGGCAAATTTTTGTCACACTCCAGGTCATAAAGCTCATTTCCTGGCATCAGACTTGGAAAGCAACACGTTGAGGGGCACGACATTCCTTGCTGCCAACTAGCACAGCCTTACCAGGACTCAATATTTTCTCCGTGTCACTGGCTACTCCCGCAGGTAGTCCAGCAGAGGTGGATGACAGGGAAGTTTTTTTCCTCTTAAATAAATGCACCCTAGGAACGTGCTCATATTCACAGATTTTGTCCTTGTTGGTCTGCCTGTCACTGTCACTTCTGAAATGAGACCAAACAATCCAGCTGAAGAGGCTCAGGACACTCAACCAGCATCTCACACTGCTGCTATCCACCCCTCCCCTTTGTGCTGGATGGATTTATATATCTATAAAAATACGAGATCCCATATATTTAAGGATTCCTGACCAGCAATGTGAAGAGGATACTCTATACTCTTTCCATACTCTATGGAAAAAATATACTTTCTCCATACTCTATGGAAAAAATTCCATGTTTTCCTGCAGTCATGTAACCGTGGAGTTCATTCTGCAGTGCAAGGAAAAGCAGGATGCCTGTTTAGGGAAAACCCTAACCCTGAACCCCATCATGAGAAACTGTATCTTCTAGGAGCAATGAATGCTCCGAAAAGAGCATCCCTAAGGGAGTGAGGGACAGTGGGGACAGGCAAGAGGACTTGTAGACACTCTAGGAATAAACAAAACTGGGTTTTGTTATTAAAGAAATACAACCTGGAGGTGTTTTCTTCTTCCTGCTATAGCCCAATGTCACAGTTTCTTCGCATCAAAATGAACAGGGAGAAGCTGTGGCTGCCCCTGGATCCCTGGAAGTGCCCAAGGCCAGGTTGGATGGGGCTTGGAGCAGCCTGGGATGGTGGAAGGTGTCCCTGCCCGTGGCATGGGGCTGGAACGAGATGATCTTTAAGGTCCCTTCCCACCCAAACCCTGACACAATTCTATGATACCAACCCCTTTCCCCATGACTTACTGTGTGTGATGGGCAGTGCTGGGAACAGCCAAGCTGACACATCTCATAACTCCTCACCTCATGGACACCTCATGGTCCATCACCACAGGCTGATCCATCCCTCAGCTCCTTCCAAGCACTGCAGTGAGATGTTCCCACCAGCAGCACTGTCACTCCCAGCTTTCCCAGCAGCCCAGGAAGGACAGTGAGGACCCCAACAGGAATCACAACCCACCAAAGCTCTCTGTTCCCTTACCTGCAGCTCTGATGGGCTGGCTCCAGGCCCGACCCTCCCTACACAGGTGGCAGTGCCTGTGTCCCTAAAACTGGCAGGAATTATATCCTAGAAAGTGGACATTGGCTGGCAGGAGATCAGGTAATCTCGTCCTGGTTTCCTCTCTATTGACTCTCCCCCAATTAACATGATAATTGTTACCCCGTGGGCCAGACATGATTAATCAGCAATTTTCCTCTTCCTTCCTTTTTTTTTTTTATTTATTTTTTAAAATTTTTTTAAGAGCAGCTGGGAAATGTCATCCTCTCCTCCAGTAGACTTTGAAAGCTCCTCCATCTGGACAATCAAATTCCCGATGTGAACACAGAGAAAGGAGGGACCAGAAGAATGGGATCCCCAGGGAGCCCCTCCACACCCCCCTGTCCCTGCCTGAGGTGACTTTGTCCCCCTTCCCTCATTGTCCTGGCCTTTAGGAGCAGAGCCAGCCACTCCGCTGGAGGGGAACTGAATAAGTGATTGCAAATTAAAATTAACATCCAGCAGCAAGGAGTACAAAGCCATGATTAATGGCTTTTTAATGCTCCACTGTTCCACACTCAGAGCACTTTGTTTTAATGGTGCATGTGGGGCACGGAGGAAGAAAAGTGTGTGGATGTGAGAACAGAGCCTAGCACAAACATCTCAGGAATTCTCACCATTAAGGAGAGATTATCCAGCTCTCTTTAGCTTAGAATTACACAGAATAGCCTCATATCCACCTCATCTCCTCCAGTGCATCACAACTAAAAATGGAATGGAGCAAAGTCATTAAAAGAAATGTCCTCTAACCAGCACTTACCCAGATAATTGTTTTTCTGCTTTGGGTTTAATTATAACATGGACCAATTGATTAATTGAGTAGGTTTCTATAACCTCCTCCACCCTTGCCCTAAGGCAGGCTCCAGTCAGACTTGCTGAATGATAATTATTTCTCTTTCAGCCCGTTTAAGAGTTACAGCTTCTTCAGGGCTGTGTCCATGGGTAACACTTCCAGCTGTTCATCATTCCACGTGTTGATACGTGCCAAGAATTGTCCACATCACTTGGCTGCAGGAAAACTTGGAAGAGCCATGCAGGCAGCAGTCATTCATAAAAAATCAGTTTTTTTCTTCTTTTTAAATTTTTTTTAATTAAAAATTGCCTCCTAAAAGCATTTTCAAATAACTTCTATCTGAGAACATGATCACACCATGCTGAGGTTTATCCAGTGTGACTGCAGCCAGCAGCTAGTGACAAGTTGTGATTTGCAGCAGGGGTGATCAAGGTGAAACTGGATGAAACTGTGATCAAGTGAGATAGTTATTAGTGAGATAGTTATTAGTGAGATGGTTATTAGTAAGTGAGAGACCTATTAGTAAGTGAGATACTTATTAATGATCCCCTCAGCTCTTGGAATAGCTACTCCACCTGCTGTTCTGTGATGCAGAGTAGACCTTTCCTCATAATCCTGGAGTACTTTTCAGAAAAAAGGATCAAGTTCTTCAGGCATAATCTTGACTGGAATAACTCAGATTATTGATTCCCTTGAAGCACCTTTACCCCTTGGGAGGAAAGGGCTGGATGGTGGGTTCACGTGGTGGTGTCCACACGCAGACAGTGAGCTCCATCCTTCCACTCAGGCTGCTCACACGACCTTTGGCTTTGGGAATCTGGTTAAAAACTCTCCTGCTCAATAATGCACTGCACAAGGTCTCTGGTAAATCCAGGTCCCTGCATTTCCCTAGGGATAAACTCCTGCTAAAGGAATAATCTGCACCAAAGACAGACTGCTAGAAAGAGAGCAGCAATACAACAGCATCAAACTTGGCAAGTGGCTCCTCCAGGAAACCAAAGCATTTTGAATTTTACAGCTCCCCACCACACTGACCCTGCTGAGGTTTCTTCTTTTTATTTTGCAGGAACAATTACAGGGAGATTTATATCCGGGAATATTGCTTGACACAAATTGAATGGTGGGTATAATTATGTATAAAAGCTCTCTTGTTACAGAATAAAAAAAAATAATAATCTGGTTTGTGGGTTAAAAAAAAGGAAAACAAAACCAGTCTATTCCACAGCCAGACAGAGGAGATGTTTGTGAGTGCTGCTATTGATCAGTAACTATGGCAAAGCCCTGAGAAGCTCTGAGTTTAACACAAGGAGCAACCGAATGATCTCATTGCAGGATTCATGATCCAGAACAGGATTTGAGCTGCTGATGGCCAAATCTTTGACCCACTCTGCTCTCCTTGGAAACATCGACTGGCAAAAACTCCCTCACAGTGTCTTGGTGCAGCTGGTGGCCCTGGATTCACAGCTGGTTCCCCTGGAGAGCACTGAGGTCCAGCTGGTCTTTCTGGAAGGGAGGCTCTTCTGGAGCGTCCCACGTCGTTCTGGATGGCAGAGTGTGCGCAGCACTGCTTCCATCCCAGCTGGGAAAGCTGACAGCACCGGGAACTCTACCAAGCAGGGGAATAGCAAACAGGATGCTGTGATGGCTGACAAATGCAGGGAAATATCCAAAGGAGGCAAAGCACCAGCCCGTGGATCCCATAAACCTGATGGTACCACAATTTGTGAATCAATGGCTCACTACCACAGGCTGTCCTATCTCCCTACAAAGGCAGGGCACGTTTGGGATCTGCCTGTGGCCTTTTCAGGGCTCAATGCCCTGACAAAATTTTCAAGGGGTTTTGGGTTTCTCCTTGGGAAAACCTTGGCAAAGCGGGAAGACACATTCCGTGAGTGGTGTTATTTTTGTGGCGATGTTGCTGATGGTATCAGGAGCAGTTTGCAAACAACAGGAACACTTGTTGCAGGGTAAGAGGCTCATCACGGGTTTGATGAAGCCTGAAAACACATCCCATGCCCCAACACAAGCTGCTGTTGTGCCTGAGCTCAGGAATCACTGGCAAGGTCTGAGGACGGCTTTTCTCTGCCACACTCTTACCAAAGCTTTGGGTCTTTGGAGTAAAATTACAATTCTCCCACTTTTTAAGATGAGGAAGGCACCTGTGCCAACTCACTGCTGCTCTCCCTCCATCTCATCCCATTTATGCTGATACTGCTCACTCACATCCACACACAGACATGATCCTCACAATTTCCCCTTGTGAAAATGGAAAGTGTTCCAGAGGCACTGGGAGGCACAGGATGGATTACGAGCCTGGCACATCAGATCCTGATGACTGAAAAAGGCAGAAAAAGGCAGAAAACTCGTACATTTCAGAATTCTCATCCCTGAACCTTTCTCCCTGCTCTCTTGTTCAAGGTCCCTAACCCTGACCCTAACCCATGCAAGATTTTGGGATGTTTTGGAAGAGAGAGGACTTGCCAAAGTGGAATAGTTTGCACTTCAACGTAAGCTGAATTCATCCAGAATGCTGCTCTTTCTCTACTTCTCCTGAAAGTGTCAACTCCATCCGTATATTTATGCACAGAAGTGACCTCCCCTGACAGCAAATCAGCACAGTTAGAGAGATGGAGAAAGCTGAGATCACGGAATCCTAGAATCATGGAATGGTTTGGGTTGGAAAGGACTCTAAACATCATTAAGTTCCAACTCCCTGCCGTGGGCAGGGACACCTGCCACTAGCCCAGGGTGCTCCAAGCCCCGTCCAGCCTGGCCTTGGACACTTCCAGGGATGCAGGAGCAGCCACAGCTTCTCTGGGCACCCTGTGCCAGGTCCTAAGCACCCTTACAGAGAAGAATTTCCTCCTGAAATCCAATCTAACCCTCCTCTCTGTCCTTTTAAAGCCATTCCCCCTTGTCCTGTCCCTCCCTGCTCTTGGGCATCACCCTCTGTTCTCTGTCTGTGCAGGAACCACCCAGTCCACCATGGCACAAACCTTCACCTGCTGCTCAGACCCTGTTTCTCACCCTCTGCCTTAACTTGCCTTTTTATTCCAGTCCTCCCCTGCCAACAGGGGGGCTTTGTGGCTGTCACTTGCCAAGGGATCTGCTCCTGCAGATGTGATGTGTTACGTGCTCCATTTATTACAGCCAGCGAGCAGATCTGCAAATTGCAGGGCCAGACCTACAAAGGGCCTGACAAACTGCACTTGAGGGCAGGCTGCTTCCCTGCAGTATTAATCTTCTCCTCCTCAGCCCCCTGACTCTCCCCATTAGCTCTGTGGCTGTTCCAGTGCTCACTCCCACTCTCACCTCCCCACCACTCTGGTTTTTGCCTTATCTGTGGCTCTGGTTTGCTCTGATGACAGCCTGAGGTTCGTGGCTCACTCTCAGCACAGGGACTCAGGCCCCCAGCAGCAACGGGCAGAGAAATCATCTCCTAATGAAGGGAAGGTTCCTCTGAGCCACTGTGGCACCTTTGCCAGCAGTTCTTCACCGGGACAGCGCTGGGCACAATCCTATCGAAGATGTTACAGTAAAGAGTTATTGGGGCATAAGTGGTGGCAATGATCAGCCCCTCACACCAAAAAATGATGTATTACCACTCCTGACAAAACAAACCTGCCCACGTGACAGGCTGGTGAGTGGGCTGAGTTCCCATGGCAACTGTCGGGGCGCTGGAGCTTGTAGGAAGAAAGTAAATATTCCGTTTGAAATGGCTCAGATTCCTGCCACAAAGTTCACACAGCGTGGAAACATTCATCAGGTTCCTTCGTTAGCAGCACAAAACGTCCCCCACACCCCCGGCAGCTTCCCAGACTGCATTATCCGTGTCTGGTCTGCCTTTGAGGACTGAAATCCGCACAGAGGTTTTAGGGAAGGGATCCCAGATGTTGGATGCTGTCTGCCTGCATCTCTCCTTCAGTCCTCGTTGCTGGCGGCTCCCAGTTCCCAGCTGAGGCTGGAGCAGGAGCTCTGTCAGGATTTCTGCTGCTCAGTTTGGATGTGGCACAGCCAGCCCTGATCCTGCCCAGCCACCCCTGCCCTCCCTGGGGAGCCTTGGCCTTTAGGCAGCCCTTCCCCTTTAGCTGCACACATCTGGATTTCAGAGCTGGCTTGGATTTGTTCACAATCATGGAATCACCAAGGCTGGAAAAGACCTCCAATATCATCAAGTCTAACTTTTGACCAAACAACACCAGCTAAACCACAGCACTGAGTGCCACATCCAGTCATTAGTGACACCTCCAGCCATTGAAGTATTGCCCAGGGGTGGGGATGGATGATTTGTGCCTTTGCCTCTCACACAGCTCCTTCCAGGGGACAGAGGAGTTGTTGTAATGTTGATTTCACTCAGTGAGGAAGAAATCCGGGGCATTGCAATGCAAAGGACTCTGAGATAGCTCACACAGAAACAAATGTCCTCAGTAAACACTGCGGGGACAACACAGAAAGGGTTTGGCTGTGGGATTTCCATCCAGCTTGAGATAATGGTGCTTATCCTCAGAAGAAAATCGAAACTGCAGCCCGCAGATTCACCTGCCTCTGTGCAGGTCCACCCAAGCTCTTCTGAGGAACAGGGACTTTCTGGTGATGGCAGCTCAAGGCTTGGGACAAAGCCAGCTGCATCCAGGAATTCTGATGGGAGAAAATGTGATTAAATCATCTTTCTGTAGTTTCTCATCTCAATGTACCACTGCTCCCCCAGCCTCCCTCCATCCCTCTCCCCCCTTGATACCTTTTTCCACAAGGCTGAAATAATCCTCGACAATAAGCATTCCTGTGTTGGATTATTAAGTGATTTGAATAGGAATGGCAGCCTCCACCTCAAGCCAAAAAGCAGCCCCCAAAGTGCTCAGCTCTGGCAGAAAGGATGGTCAGGAAATCCTTTTGCTCTGCACGACATGCAGGACCAAGGACTTGTGGTTGTCACCTGTGCCCCAGCTGTGTGTCCCCAGTGTGGTCAGGAGGGTGGTGGGGACAAAGAGAGGCCACAGCTCCCCTGAACCCACCAGGGAAAGGGAGATCAAGGTGCTTTTGGGGAATGCAGCCACCAGGGCATCTGCAGGGTGCAAAGTGCCTGCAGAGATAGAGGCCAGGAGGCCACCGGCTTTGCAGCATGGCCACGTCCCCGTGTCTGTGTGTGAAGGCCACGGGGAATGAAAATAAATTTGATTTAATTTTTGGTTTGCAGGATCAGAGGGTCAGACATCCAGCCTGCCTCTGTGCTGCGTCCTCCTCTGCTCTGAGGAGGTGGAAAAAGAAAAATGCTTCGCTTCTCTGCTGGGAAACAGAGACACAGTGACTTGTCCAGGGAAACCAAGGAAAAGGAAGATTCACACATTTCATTAAAGCCTGGTGCCTGCAGCTGCTTCTGCACTGTGCACCCTGTGCGTTCCTGAAAAATCACCTCTGTGAGGGAGAGCTGCTCTCAGGACAGGCCAGATTAATCAGAATCCAGGAGTACCCATCTCTTCCTTGGCCGTGAACTAGAGCTGCGCACGCCGAGCTCTGACAGGAAATAAACTCAATTAATTCCAGCCAGGAAAACTGGGAGGAGATCCAGGCTTGAATCTCTGTCCACCAAACACAGCCTGACTGTGATATGTTACCTTCCCTTTCACATGGAAACCACCAGTGCAGGAATGTTCCTGGGGATAGGAACAGAAGTCCTTGCAGTGTTTTGGTGTTAGGAAGCTCCTGAAATTTTAGTTTTAGTTTTAGTTTAGTTTTAGTTTTAGTTTTAGTTTTAGTTTTAGTTTTAGTTTTAGTTTTAGTTTTAGTTTTAGTTTTAGTTTTAGTTTTAGTTTTAGTCTGCATGCCCTGATGCAATTCCCAGGCATGATTTGAGGCCTGGCCATGTGCAGCCACCTCAGGCAGCAGCCTCACCAACAACCCAAAGAACTGGGCTTTGTTGGTTTGTTTTTCACTGATTTGCATGGATCTGAACTAGATGTGACACAAATACTGGAGAAAGAGATTTTATTGAACCCAAGGGCTTCAGAACCAGCTTCTGGAGACACCAGAACTGCAGAAAGTTGGGAAAAAGAGGCTTCAAAATGGAATTGTTTCCCTTTTTTTTTCCCCTAGAAAAAGTGGATGGGGCTTAACTTGTGTTTGTAAACGATGTCTCTGGCTGGTGAGATTCTGATCAAAGGGAAATGTGATGTTAGGGAGGAAATCAGGCCAGGGAAGGGACAAGAAGGTGACCTGAAGACATCTGGCAGCAGGGAGAAACTGGAGGTGATAGCAGGAGCACAGAGTGTCAGCAGGCAGGGACAGAAGTGAGCAACCCTTCAGCCTGAGGATATCCAAGTTCCCACTTAGCTCCTGAAATTCATGCAGGGGGATTAAAGGCAGCATTAATATGTATGCAGCAGCGTGCTGCTCCTCCATGATCTCCTGACTCCGATATTTTTAGAAAATTTGGGTTGCTGAGGAGCAGAACCTGTCCCTCAGGGTTTGCCTGCTTGTTGGGATCGTTGCCCTATCCTGTGAAATCATGAGAGGGAAGGGAGGACATGGATCATTATGGGGAGAAACTGGGAATAGTGGGTTGGGAGGAAGGGTCCCTCCTTTGAGCAGAGGTTCTCAGCCCAAGTGTGTGGTTTTACCTCCTTGGCAGGGCTGAGAGGGCTCAGGGAGGTCTAAACTAGACTAAAGCAGTCCAAAACCTGTGGAGACCACAGCTAAAGGTGTGTGTGATGGGGCTTTTCTGGAGAAATAGAGCCAAGTTAATTCAGTGTTATTTTGTGTCCCGGCCTGGCAATTTTCTGTCCCAGTTGGCCCAGCCTTGGTCAAGTCAGGCTCGGAGAGAGGAGTCCCAGCAATATTTTGCCTCCTAAGTGCTCAGGAGTCTCTCTCACATCCATTTTTGGGGACAAGGGATAAATCCAGATGTCTCCACCTTGCTCCAGACACTGCAGGAACATTCCCAGGGACGGGACAGCCACAATTTCTCTGGACAACCAGAGACAGAGGATCTTCCTGGATTCCTGCAGAATGCCTCTGAGACATCCACAGCATCCTTCTGAGCCTCATATTCAGGTGGAACTTCCTGTGCATCAGTTCCTGCCTCTTGTCCTGCTGCTTGGAATCCTGCAGATTCCTTGGGGTCACTTAAGTCCAGAATCTGTCCCAGGGTATTTGCCCTGCCCTCTACCCTGGGTTTCTCTAATTAGCAACTTGTCTTCAGTGATGTAATCATCAGTTTGAGCAGACATAATGTGCATTACTGACTTTGATAGGGTTCAAACACCAGCTCTGATTTTTGCCTCTCTCCATTATATATTTTTTTTAAAGTGTGCTGTGAAAATGTGTCACCCCTTGTGATTTCACCAAGGGGAAAAAAAAAACCTACAGAAGTGACACAAGTTACTAATTACTTTATTATGCAGTGATTAAAGAAAAAAAAAGGAAAAGAAAAGAATTAAAAGCTAGAAGTTGCTTCAGCAAATTCTATTTTTAAAGAAATAATTATTGAGTTTCAAACGTACTAAATTAAGTAATTCTCTGCCAGATTTCTTCCCCACTTTTAATCTTCATTCTTGGCTGCGTGGCTGGCTCTGCAGTCAATGCTCTGGTGGGGTGATGTGCTCAGCCCCGTATTATTATTATTATTTTTATTATTATTAATTTCTAGCGGTGTGGGAGCACTCCCTGCCAAACACAGAGCCTGTGAAAGGTGCTGTGCAAGCACAGAGGGAGGTGTGAGGCCAAGAGAGCTGCTGGCCTGGAGAGACAAGGCAGCCTAAGCTCCCACTAAGCATCCAGAGATGCCTCATTTCCTAAAATATCTATGCTGGGAACGCTCCACGTGGTCAGGGGACAGCAGAGGGGTCTGGGGACAGACCCCACCACGGAGAAAAATCACTTTTTGGCCTGGTTGTGCGTTCCTGGAGGGTCTGAAGGAGAGGAGGCAGGCGGTGCTGTGGTGTGCCGTGGGAATTCTCTGCTCTGGGTCTGGGGGCCGAGGCTCCCTGAGCTGCCAGGATTTCCCTAGGAGGGGCCTTTTCCTCCAGCCTCACCACGGCAGGGGTGAATTTCCCCCTTGCAGGGATGTGGGAAAACCAAGTGGGATGTTCTCACTCACTCCAGGGGAGATGCTCAGGGATCAGGGAGGCAGCAGGGATGGAAAGAGTGTTGGAAAAACTGAACTGTGCCCGTGGAGGAGCTCCCAGGCCACCTCCAGGACTCTGGAGAGCTCTGGGTCATGGGGAGCACCCCAGGAGACACCCCAGGAATGTGCTGGGATTACATTTGGGGATGGAGCAAGGCTGGAGGATGTGGGCCTGATATTTCTGGGTCTGAGAGATTCCAGCCTGCCAGCAGCTGCTAACTTTCTCCCCAGGAAAAAGTTCTCAAAAAAGCTTCTCCTCAAAACAAATCCTGGCAAACAACTCTCCTTTCTCCAAACAATCTTTCTCCAGGTGGTGTTTTGCTTTTCTGGTTCTCCAAACATTGGAGCTGTTTCTCTGGTTTAACCACTGGGATCAGAGAGGTGTCGTTCCTGTTCACCAACCATGTTAAGTCTGTAGCAGAACACCTTATAAAAAGGTAGTAAGAATTAGACAATAATTTTTTTTTCTATGCCCTTTGCCTTCTGAAATGTTTGGAGTCTCTCATCCTTTTTTTGTGTCCTACAACGACAGGAGGAGCTGATCCTGCTGAGGGGAAGGAACAGCTTAAAATTCAGTAGGTGAGATCCTGGTCAGCAGCAGGGTGGGAAGGCAGGAATGTGAAGTCTGCTTGGAGATACCACTCCCCAATATCCTAGATCCTGGATCCAGTGAAACACACTCAGGTTTCTCCTTGGTGAGGTCTGAGATCCAGGAGGGACGACGGCAGCGACTTTATCCCGCCTGAAGATAATGTATGAGAAATCTCAGCTCTCCAAGGATCAGCTCTGTAAACCCCCCTTTCTCTCCAATCCCAGGCTGCAAGGAGATGTTTCCTATCCCCTTGGATCCCAGAAATGCATGCTGGCAGTTTCACAGCTCTTCAGCAACGCTTAGGCACCCTCTCTGCCAAGATAACTGCTGCCTAACTTTGGGCCAAGCTCACCAAGTCCTGTTTCTCTTTTTTTTTTCCCTATCATCCAGATCTTGGTGAGCCTGTGTCCCCCAAAATCTCCCAGGACCTCCCTTCTCTCCTTTCTCTGTAATTAAACAAGAACTGTTGACAGGTGCTGCTGAAGCCAGTCCAAGCTCCCCAGAAATTTTCAGCAAATAATAAGAGGAGCTCAGAAATCAGAAGTCAGAATAATTTAATTCAATAGGCAAGAGACAAATTCTCAGCAGCCCTAAAGGACCTTAATTCAGAGAAGCACCACCAACACCACAGAAGAGAAAGGAAAAGCAATGCTTTCATTTTTTTTTCTCTGTGATGAAACACCAGAATAGAGAAGGGGAGGGTTTCACGAAGCCTTTTTTCCCACTTTTTACCTTCAGATTTGGGTCACTTGCCTGGCACGGGGTGTGTGAGCTGCAGGATCTGCTGCAAATCAGGGGATTCCAGTAAAAGAGGGTGCACACCCAACATTTGCCAGGGAAAAGTCACCAGGGAGACAAATGTGGCTGCCTGAGGTGTGGAAAAGGATAATGTTTGGAGTGAACTCCCTGACATCATTTTCCTTGCCAGGAGTTTGAAACACCACTGAGTCAGAAAGGATTTGTGGTGGACGTTTCTCCAAGCGAGGAATTTGACAGATATTCCTGCTCTGCTGAACTTGCTTTGCTGACTGCTCCCCAAGTCCTTCGAACAATGCTGTTGTGATTTAAAATGCCACATAACCAAAAGCATCATAATCGCAAAAAAACGTTCTCATTAACAAAAAAAAAGCTCTCCTTTCAAATTCCCCTATTCAGGCAGCTCTGTAAGCTTTTAATCCTTCAAGCACCAGCAAATGACATCTTTGCTAAGGATGGCCAGTTCACACCAGCAGAGAGGCTGGGGAGGGGACCTGTGCTCAGTTGAGAGGCTCAAAAGCTCAAGACCAAGATGCTGGGATGATGATGATGATGATGATGATGATGATGATGATGATGACGGCAAGAGGAAGTGATCTATCACAGAACCCCAGAATATCCTGAGTTGGGAGGGACCCTCAAGGATGAGCAAAGTCCAACTCTTGATCTTTTTTCTGACTTTTCATTTTTGCCAGTCCTTGGAGAGATCACACCCCTGGGCTCGGGGGGAATTGCCTGAGTAGGTCAGGAGGAGACATGAAAAATAATGGGGTTTGTGCTGGGGGTGTTTGCCAGTGAGACCCAGCTACAACCTCAACCAAAATGAACCCAAATTCAACTTAAATTCTCCCAAACTGAGCTCCACTTGGTGCTCAGCTTCCAGACTTGCCTATTTGTTGTCCTCTGTTTTTCCTCCAAAATCCAGAAGGCAACACAAGAGCTTTCCCAGGACAGGGAAGACAAACAGGGAAAGTACCTCTTCTATTGACTTTGGAAATGGCCAGAAATGGATTTGCTTTACATCAAAGCTGAAAAAGAACCCCCAAGAGAGAAGGGCAAGTTGGTTGCTTTTGACCCAGAATAATTATTTAAGAGGGAAATAAACCTACAAAATCTGAAGAAGTCATGTTTGTGGCTCGCTGACCTGAAACCAAGCAGTTTTGTTTGCATTTTGGGTTTTAAAAGCAAAACACTTCAGTCAACATGGACAAATAATTTTCCTCCATATTCATGCTTTCAGGTTTGGCCCTTGTCCTGTTTGAAAATTGGGTCATTTTTTTTTGAATTAAAATCCTGCTTTGGAACACCTGAAACATTCTTCTTGAACTTGTCCAAGCACAAGGTTTGTTTGGGTTTTTTTAATTTTCCTGGAATTCCCTTTTCATCTCCTCATTCTAAATTACTCATTAAATTCGACGTGAATTTAGACTCATTTGCAAACTGCTTGTTTTGTTGGGGTTTTTTTTTTAAGGGTATTTACTGCTCTCTGTTTGTACATCTATGCGAGTGTGTATAAATACCTGTGCATGGAATGTGATTCAGTTTTGAGCTGTGGAGAAAGATTCGAAGGGAGACTGAGACAGAAGGAACTGCCTGCTCTGGAGGGGGTAGAACTGATTTCTTTGCAGCTACAAGGACATCCAAGGAGCAAGGAGAAGGCATTTCAGACATCCTGTTGCCAGTGGCTGCCAGACTTTGGCTCTCTGGGGAGACGAAGCATCCCAAATATCAAATGTCTGAATGTGTCCCTCTGTCACCACCAAATCCTGCCTGTCCCAGCTGGCACAAGGGAATAGTTCCTTTCCCGACTCAACCCCTCATTTCCCACTGCCCCTCTGCTGAAAGTCAAACAATCCATTAGGGCTTGGCTGAGTGGATCTGACATTTCCCAGGTGTGGATTAACACCCCCCCAGGGCCTCGGTGGCGCTGTGAAAATCAGGGAAAATCAGCTCATCGTTTTTGCCTGGCTGCCCATCGCTGCTCCCAGCGAGGAGCAGCCCCAGCACCTGCCAGCCCAGTGCTCAGCGCCTTCCAGAGTGGTTTTCCAAGGTGTTTGACTTGCCCTGGAAGGGATGAAGGGGAAGTGGGGGTGTGCTGTGAGGTGTTCAGGGATAAGAGGAACGTTTTACCGAAACTGGGGGAAAAACAAAATCTCTCCGACAACACTTTTAGTGTTAGAGAATCAAGGCATCACTCTACTCTGGCCAGGATGTGCGACAGGACTCATTTCATCCACACGTTGCCCGGGTTGTGAAGAGAAAATCATCCCATCACACATGATTTTTACTAGGTTTTTCACAAACTTAATACAGCCAAAATCCAGAGAAATCCATTGGTTCAATGCTCATTGGTCCCACGCTGCACAGTTTTTAGCATTTGGTTTCCTATTGGTCATTGATCCCTTGGCCTGTGATGTTAATTAAGTAAGTCCTCATTCTTCCTTCTCTTATCTCTCCCAGACCAGGAGACTTGGACCTTGCCAGGGGTGATATCTGGAGTTGATGTTCATTAATGGTCCTTACCTTTTGTGTATCTTCTGTGCTACTCCCAGTCTGTTGGGATGTTAAGCTCATCAGGCCTCAAGTGGTGAAACAATCCTTTGAAAAGAAACTTCAACTCCTTTCCCCAGGGCCAAGACTAACAAAAACCCCTGACTAAAGTCAGTTTAACATTGTGGGAGTTGTGTAACTTCCAGCAGTAGCTCAGGGTATTCCCACCTTGCCCTGGTTATTCCTTCAGGTTGTGGATTCACCGTGTCTTTGGAGATGGAAGCAGATTTAAGTTCCCTTTCTCTATTAAGATCCTTGTCTTGCACATCACCAACGTGGAAATCGGGCCAGGGGTTGTTTTCCTCCATCCCCTCCCAGGGTAATGCTGAGCATCACTGTTGGGAATGATACAGCTGCTAAAATTTTTTAACCAAGGATTGTCTCATTTGGGACCAATGGACATTGAACCGAAGAATTGCTTCGGGTTTTGTAAAGATAAGCAAGTGACAAATCTAATAAAGAACCATCTGGGCAATGTGTGGATGAAATTATTTCTATTGCACATCCTGGCCAGAAGAAAGTGATGCCCTAATTCTGGAACACTACAAAAAATGCTGTTGGAGAGGGTTTGTTTGTCCCGCAGTTTCGGTGACATCGCAATGGTTTTGCTCTGGATTCTCTTCCATTCTTGGTACCTCTGCTTATCCAGGCACACCCTGCTCCATGCAAACCTCACCTTAGCTCCATCCCAAAGCTCTCCTTGTGCTGTTGGAGGCTGAGACCAACCCCACCCCTCACAGAATCCCACGGGAAGGCAGGGAAGCTGCAGATCCCATGCTCTGCTCTGTGGGTGGGAGGAGATTTCCAGAGGAGCCACTGCTCACAGGAATGAGGGACCAGCTGCAGAGCTGACAGGAGTTAAAGGATCAGAACAGCCAGAGCAGATCCAGCAGATCATTCCAGCTCAGTGTCCTGCTGCCAGGACTGGCCAGGAGTAGGTGTCAAGAGATTATCTAAAAATACCCCATGTAAGTGTGATTTTGCCCCCAGCAAGCCACAGATCTTTCTTTGAGAACGGGTTTTTACATTTAGCAGCCCTGTCTGGGTTTTTCTGCTCATAAATTTGCCCAGTCATTTATCTGTGGGAGCACTGACATGGATTCAGGAGATGCAGGTCCTTTGATGTGCCCTGTTGGAGAACAGGGAGGATGTTCTGGGCTCCATCCAGCACCTGAAACGTCTGTGTTCAGTGTCACTGCAGTCACTCAGCTTGCCCAGGGCTGCAAGGGAGTGGCAAAGTTGACATCAGCCCTCGTGGGCTGCAAATGTACTGGCCTGAAGCTGGGCAGGTGTGAAAGGCAGCTCAGGGAGGATTTTGTGGTATCTCAGTCCCCTGCCTCACTCTTACTTCTTCCCTTCCAGCACTCTTTTACCACTCCAAGTGTCTGCTGTTGTTTTGCAGCCCGACCTCAACCCTCCATGTACAAAAACCTGCACTAGGGGCTGTCACACTGAGGGGCTTTAACCCCCCACCTGTGGATGCTAAAGGCTTGGTTGAAAGGGAAAACCCTCAAATATTCCCCTTATTCCCGTTGTTTTTCTGGTGTGATCATGCAGCTCAGGGGATGTGTCCAAATCCAGAGTGTCTGAGGGGTGTTTAACAAGCCTTTAACACAACCCTACACAGGGGGAGGTTGCTGGGAGCCTTTTTTGCAGCTAGGAAAGCAAGGGACAGGCTTTCCTCTTTTTATTTAATTATTAAGGTTGGAAAAGACCCCTAAGATCGTCAAGTCCAACCATTAACCCAGAACTGCCAAGTCCACCACTAAACCATTTCTCCAAGCACCAAATCTACACTGACTCAGGGATATAAGAGAGTGACAGAGCCAGGAATTCACACAGAAGTCCCCAACATTGTGTCCTAATAATTCAAGGTGCTTCATTCTCTCCTGTATCCAGAGATAAAAGGCTTTGGAAACCCCTGGATCCTGCTCTCTCAGGATCCAACAGCTGTGCCTTCACATTGCACTTTTAAAAGGACAAATGTTCCCCCTCCTGCATCCCTGGCAGCAGCAGAGGTGAGAGCAAAGGCTCTGGAAGAGGGTTCAGAGTGGGATGCACGGGAATGTTCAGCCAGCAGTACGAGGGGATTGAAATGGAGTGAGCAGAACTGGATTCATTAGCTGGCAATTAGCTCTAAATTGACGCTCATATGGTGCGACTGAGCTTGGAAGGGAGAGCTGGATCTGCCAGCTGGAGACAGCAGAATCTTTGGAGATTGATCCCTGCTGGGTGGGGCAGGATTTGGAGGGCAGATCAGTCCATCTTTGGGTGTTCTGGACACCTGAGAAAAACGTTGGCTCCAGTACTGTCAAGGGAGGGCTTTGGACAGGAAGAGGGGGACAGTCGTTTCCTTTTTTTCTTGAGTCCACAGAGAATTGCAAGACCAGGCTGGACCACCCAGCTGCAATCCCAGCATTTTAATAATTCCAGTCACTTACTAATCCTGGTGATTTCCTGATCCCAGTTTCTTCAGAGGCCATCCCAGCCAGTCTGCTGCCTCATCCCACCAGCTCTCCAAACCCAGGTGCCTCCCAGCTCTGGTGGCACTGCCATCCGTGGTGCTGGCCAATGCAGCCTGGGCATCAGGAGTGCTTTCCTTCCCTACCACACCTCCCTCCTCTCTAATTCCCCTCATCCTGGCTTTTCCTGACTCCCCCTCACCCCAGAGCAGGTCCAAGTGTTTGGCTGAGCCTGGAAAATGCTGGAGCACCCCCAGTGCAGCTTTGTGCAGAGGGAGAGGCAGCATCCCGTTGCCAGGTGCTGCATCTCCCCCCTGCCTCTCCTCCCCTTCTTTAAAGGACCAGAGAAAGGCTTTTATTTGGAGCCAGCTCCCGATGTGAGCAGCTCAGAGCAGCTGATGGACCCTCGAAGCCATTGCCAGGCAACCTGATACTGGAGGCCTCTTTCCCAACCTTGGAGAGGAGGAATCTCTCCCTCCCTCCTCCTGCCAGACCTTCCCCTCTCGACTCCCCTCCTCCTCCTCCTGCAGCTGAAGACAAGCACCCAAAACTCTCCTGCTCTTTGCCAATGTCCTGGGCTCCCTCCCACCCAAAGCATCTGCTGCTCCAGAGCCCAGGTCTTGCTTGTTCTCGTGCTGGGGACAAACACACCTCAGTTCCAGCTTCAAACAAACCTCTGGCCGGCCAGGACATCTCTGGTGGCTGCCACAGGCCACCAGGCCCAGCAGTTTTGCAGCAGTTCATGGAGCTGGAGGCTTCCTGCCACCTCACAGCCCTTCACCCAAAGGGTGTCAAAGCAGGGCTGGAGACAGGAGTCCTGGTCCCTCAGCAGGGGTTGTCCCCACCACCCTGAGGAGCTGAGGGAAGACAGAGGCTGGTGCCATGTGGAGCTGGGATGAACAGGGAGTGTGTGACAGAAAGGGTGCAGAGAGAGCAGATACTGGGGGGAGAGGAAGGGGAGAAGTTAATCATGAATGTTGTCCTTGCAGGTTACTGGGCTCCCTGGGCTGGAAACCTGGTAAGCATAAGCTTGAGGAGAAAGACATAAAATGAGTGGGTGTTGTAGTCATTAATTTGTGGTTCAGTCTAGAGCCATCCATCAATTAAACCTCAGCCACTGCAGGCTGAGCACCAGCCAGGTCCTGTTTCCCTGGGCACAGAGCAGAGAAAATAGATGGTCTGGAAACACCTACGTGCCAGGGGCTGCAGAGGCCCTGCCCAGCCCTGAGGGCAAAGCTCTGCTTGGCCCTCACAGCACAGCTGTCCTCCAACACACCCAGTCTCTGCTGGGGCAAACTGGGCCGTGGATGTGGGGTTCTGTGTGAGCCCCTTGGAAATCCCATCCCTAAACGTCAGCCCTGCAAGCCAGGCTCATTGACTCCTGCATGCAGCCGAGATGAATGCTCCTGGTGGTCCATCCATCCATCCATCCATCCATCCATCCATCCATCCATCCATCCCAACGTGCCTTTCCCACTGTTCCCATCCCTCCAGGCCCCTGGTGACAGACTCTTGCCATTAGATATGATGGAGAGGGCTGTTGCCCCCACACAGGCACACTCCCGTGCTGGGGAGGCTCTGGGGATAATGGGAGCAATGAAATAAATGAAATAAATCACCCAAAGAGCAAGTGGCTGTGATGGATTAGGAGGTGTTAAACGCACAGAGAGGACAGGGCACTGCCAGCCCTTTTCCCCAGCAAAGCCACAAAGACAATGGGCTCTGGGGCTTGCAGTGCCTGCAATTCCCTTCTCATATTTTGCCAGGAGTGCTTTCAGAGCCTCTCTGTTGATTGAATTTGTCAGCCACCATTCTGGAGATGGCAAAGCTGCTTTTGCTGCCTTTATTGTGGAGCTGGCACGAGGCAACTCCGAAGCATCTGTATTCATTCCAGGCAGCATTAGGTAGCTGATGATTCAGCCAGCTGCCAGCAGATAGCTGCTCTCTCCTTGGGATGACTGAGTAACACAGGAATAACCTGGGGATTTTGCTCCCCTTTGCTGGGTTTATTGATTTATTTCGGGTGGATCCCATTTATCGCCGAGTTCCCAGCGCTGGCATCCCCTCGGGTGTGGGGAGCAGGGCAAGGCTGCTCCTCATTCCCTTGGGACAGCTTTGTCTCACCCACTGGAGATGAAACCTCGCTGCAGCTGAGGAGCAGGGCCAGGGGATTGGGAGTTGTGTGTGGGGAGGGAAAAACGGGGGTTTCTGGCTGTGGGTATGAGTGGATGTGTGAGAAGGGGAGAGGGTGGAAAACTCAGGTGGAAAGAAGAGGGAGCTCTGTACTTCCACAGGGGAATTGGAAGTTGTGTGTGGGGAGAGAAAAACAGGGGTTTGTGGCTGTGGATATGAGTGTGAGAAGGGGAGAGGGTGGAAAACTCAGGTGGAAAGAAGGAAGAGGGAGCTCTGTACATCCACAACAGGCTGGTGTGCTGGATGCTGAGGGTCCCTGGGTGCGTGGAACCTTCTGGAAGCAGGCAGAGGTGAACAGTGGCAGTGAAGTGGAGATTGTCCCTGCTCTTGGGAGGCTGGGCTTGCCCCTGTGTGTCTGCTGGGACATCAGTGGGTCACAAAAGCCCCGAGCCTGCTCTGGAGCCAGCAGAAGTCTGGAGCAGAGCTCCTGGCCTTGGATGCATTCCCGGTAACTCTTCCTGCCTGCAAGTTCAGCTCCTTTCCTAAGCCCTTGGCCTCGCCCCCATCTCCACACTGTGGAAGGAGATAGGGAAATTTCAGGCCTCCTGAGAGAGGTGTCTGAGATAAGTGGACTCGAATCACCCTAAAGCAGCTCTGATTTCTCTGCGCTGATTGCAGAGGGAATTTGATGACAGCCTCAGAGCAGACCAGAGCCACAGAGCAGCCCTGAATCCAGGCTGCAGTCACAGCTCCTCTCCCCCTGCTCTGGGCACTCAGGACTTTCCCTGCCTTTTCTCTGGGAGCCACAAACCCATCTCTGAAAGTCTGGCTGTCTGTTTCCTGTGCTCCCCCAGTGACCCCAGGCACAAGACAAACCTGCCCTGAACTCAGGACATTTTTCCACGGGAGGACACTCAGATTTCTTTATTTCTCTCACTCCCCAAGTTGGAGGCTGATGTCTTTCCAAACACCACGAAGGGTGCAAGAGGGAAAATCATCTTTTCCTTGGATCCCCAGCAAGGCCAACCTAGCACTGACAATTTCCAGGAATTAATCAACTTGCCAAAACTTGGACAGAGCATCAGGAAAAGGAGCACCCTGTTGTCGCAGTAGGATACAGAATGAAGACACGGACTCTGTCTGATTTCTGCGAGCTAAAATCCTTTATTTCAAATTTCTGACTCCTTTATATAGTATTTCAAACAAGCCCAGTGATTGGTAGGCAGAGTTAACACCTGTTCAATCACATTGGTCAAGACAGATGTCCATCAAAGATCTCTTCCTCTAAGAAGGAATGAAAAACAGATAAAACTAACATAAACAAGTCTCTTATTTACAGCAAAATCCATTAAAAAAAAAAAGAATTTCCAAAACTGAAACATCAGAAGGGTAAAAAATCAGAGCCACACCCTGTCCCCATGGCTGGTGGATGTTGCCAGAGCAGGTGCAGATCCCACATCCCAGGGGCTGTTTGGAGGGTTTTTCCTCCCTTGCCTGTCCCGGGGGTGAAGTTCATTTTGGGTGCTCCACGTGGTCAGTGCTCACGGCTCTGAGATGCACAAGGCAGAAAGGAAACCTCTGGGAGAGCAGGTCCTTATCTCCATCTCCACTCCAAGACAGAAAAACTTGAGTCTCGTCCCTGAACCACCTTTTCCCCTGAGATATTCCTGCATGGAAGCCTGGGGACATTGCTGCAGCCCTCAGGGACAGAGAAAAGGGTTTGGTAACTTTTTCCTGAGATACCCTGAAGGCTGAAGGATCTCCTTCCACATCCATGTCCTTGCACTGACTCTTCTTCTGACCTTTCCCCATCAACACGTTGAATTTCCCTCCCAGAGGGCAAAAGTGGAGCTGTCCCTCAGGGCCAGGGTCACAGCCCAGCTCTCCTGTCCACCCTGCATTCACTGGAAGGAAAACTCCTCCTCTCTGCGAGGCAGGAACAGAAGGGAGAAGATGAAAGGGGGAGAGAGAGAGGGAGCATTTCAGGCTTGTAATTCAGTTACAGCACGGAGAATCAATTTGCTGCAGCTCAGGGCCCTGTTTGTTTCTGCAGGAGCAGAGGAATGAGTCCAACAAGGGCGGTGTGGTGATCCCAAAGGCAGGGGGGGATGCCAGGCCAGCCCTTCCCCAGGTGCTGCCTCAAACCCAGCCTGCTGCATCCTGCACACAGGTGAGGTGGGGTTAGGGAGGGGGGAGCGTGGCACCCAGTCCTTACCAGACACCCTGGGGAAAAAAAAATCTGATTTTGACAAGGTTTTTTCTGACTAAAAAAAAAAAGCAACAATCTCTTGGGGATGCTGGACACCTGAAAGAGCATTTTTGATGGCCTGGAAGAGGGAGAATCTGAATGGGATGGCTTGTAGCTGAGCTGAAGGGACATGGCACCCTGTTTCTTCAGGCCCCTGAGAAAAATAAGTTAATCCAGGCTGAATATTTATCCAGAAATGTACAATAAGAGCAGAGAGAGAGAGGATAATGGGGAGGAAATGTGGGGCAGAGGGTGGGTTGTGTCCCCCAGCAGCCCTGGACTTCCAAGGGTTAGGTGGGCACTTGTCACTCCTCCTGTCTGTGACCAGACCTGGCCACCAACTTCCGGCAGAACAAATGCAGTGTCAGGACTGAGGACCCAGAATTCCACCCAGATTCCATTAACTCTCAAAATCTGCCCTGAACATTCCTGAGGAACCTCCAATGAAACTGGTGATGTTCCTGGCTTTGGGAGACAACCCTACCTCTGGCTGGGCTGAGCAGCTGTGTTCTGTGTCCCCTGCCCTTGACAGTGACCTCAGGAGTGACAAATCCCAAAAAAAGGATGGAAAAGGGGCAAAAGTAACACCAGACTTGAAGCACAAAGGGCTGAAAGGTCCCAGGTGGTTGGACCTGGCTGAAAACCACCAGGCACTGCTGTCACCCTTCCCACTGAACCTCACTGGAAAGGGAACAGTGAAGCCCATTCCCTTTCTGTGCCCTTCTTTAAGGCAGGCAGGGCCATCCCAGGGCATCACCTGGCTGGTGGCACCGTGGGGTCACACAGGACAGGGGGAGGATGTGCTGGGAGCTCCTAAACTGCTCAGGACTGCAGGGCTCTGGGGGACAGGGGGTCAGAGCTGCCTTCCTGTGAAGAGCTTGAACGTACCCAAGGGCTGGAGTTATCCAGCAGTTCTGGTCTGTGGAGAAGGAGCAGCACAAAAGATAAAGGCAGAACAGTGAAAAAACGTGGGTGCTGCAGGAGCAGGTGGGAATTCACCAACAACTCAAATTCCCTGGGTTGTGGGAAGGAGGGAGAAGACCCTTAGGAGCTTGGCCCAGCATCCCACTGTGCTACCTGCCACACAAAACCTTCATTCTGAACGTGCTTTCGAAAGCAGAACAGTTTTAATACCAAAAGAGTGCAAGAAGACAAAGCAGAAATGAATTTCGTTTGACTGAGCACCTTTTTTTTTCCCTTTTGGAGCCTTTATTATTCAAACATTGCAGTTAAGAATGGGAACTTCAGCTTTGCAGGGGCAGGCTGTTGACCATCCTGCTGTTCTCAGTTTAATCTTGCCTTGTATTTAACAAAGCCCTGAGGGTGCTGGAGCAACACAGAGTGTTCAGGGTGGAAAAATCCAGAGATGCCCACTGGAGCCCTTAAATCCAAAGATACAAGAGACTGAGCTGTTGGCTGCTCCTCAGAGTCAGCCTGTAGCTTGATATCACCCAGTCCTAGGCAACAAAAAAAAGGAAAGTTGTCTCCCTAAACGCATTACAAACACTCCCTCTGGTACAGTGTCTGTGGTATAGAGCAGCAACTCCAGGGCTGTCCCTTTTTGTCACAGAGAGCAGATCCTCGGGGTGTTCAGGTGGAGACTGTGGGGAAAATTTCCCAGATCGGGGCACTTTGGGAAGCTGAAGGTGAAAAACATTGCAGTTAGGAATGGGAAAAATCTCCACCAAGCTCTTGCAGAGCTGTCTTCTTCCCCTGGGGGCACCTGCCAAGGGGACAGCCTCAATGAGAAACTTCTGAGACCTTCCTGTAGTGACCTGGCTGGCCAAACTCTGCCCTGTGCCTCAGGACACGGGGCTGGAGAAACACAGAGTGAAGGAGGAGAAGGTGATGCCCGGCTGCTTGGAAAGGACCTGCCGCGGTCCTGCCGGGTGTCACCAGTGTCACACTCCTGTCCCTGCAGGGAGAGTCCTTGCACCAAACCCCCGCACCCAGGGGCTCACAGGGAGGAAGGGGATTTCTTTACCAGGCTGCCTGGTTTCTGCTGCTGATGGTTTTTAGGGAAGGTCCCTGCCCCTCTCTGCCCCACAGCTGGGCAGACCAGGCAGAGGTTGATCCCTGCCCTGCCGCTCTCCAGCCTTACCCGAGGGGAGGCGATATCCACAAAGGATTTCACGGCATCTGTGGAGCTGCTCCCGTTAAAAAAAAAAAAAAAGAAAAAAAAAAGTGGAATTCCTTCAATCTGGCGCTTTCATCCTGGGCAGAAAGAGAAGGATCAGCCCCTTTTCTCCTCCGTCCCGCAGGCAGGGAGCCGCAAACCTCTGCGCCCCCGGCCCCGCTGCTCCCCATCTGCCGGAGCTGTGGGATTTGGGATCACTGCGTGCAGGGTTCCCTCTATTTGGGATCACTGCAGGGGAGGGTTCCCTCTGTTTGGGATCCCTGCGTGCAGGGTTCCCTCTATTTGGGATCACTGCAGTGGGGGGTTCCCTGTGTTTGGGATCGCTGCGTGCAGGGTTCCCTCTGTTTGGGATCACTGCGTGCAGGGTTCCCTCTGTTTGGGATCACTGCCTGCAGGGTTCCCTCTGTTTGGGATCACTGCCTGCAGGGTTCCCTCTATTTGGGATCACTGCGGTGGAGGGTTCCCTGTGTTTGGGATCACTGCGGTGGAAGGGTTCCCTCTATTTGGGATCACTGCCTGCAGGGTTCCCTCTATTTGGGATCACTGCCTGCAGGGTTCCCTCTGTTTGGGATCACTGCATGCAGGGTTCCCTCTGTTTGGGATCACTGCGTGCAGGGTTCCCTCTGCTGGCCTGGAAGCCCCACGGCTCCGAGCCCACGGAGGGTCTTGGCAGGGAAAAGTCTCTTCAGGAGAATCAGGGGGAGCGCTGGCTGCAGAGGGTCCCCGACCTTCCCCCCTGTCAGGGCTCGGCTCCTGCCCAGGGCAGCTGCCGTTCCCTCAGCTCCTGAGCCTTTCTTTCCCCGCGGCTCTCCAGAGCTATTCCAGATAATTCCTGCCCGTTTCTGTCTGATTTAGCAGTGCTGCTCTCCTCCTCACGCAGCACAAAGGGCAAGGAGGACTCAGGTGACCAAACCCAAAATACAGCATCCTCTGTGTGTGGCCAAAATTCAGGTCTGGGCATCCCTGGGAGCAGCTGGGGATAGCCAGGAGGGCCACAGGCAGTGGATATCCAGGAGCTGACCATCCTGCCTGGGGTGAGGGACACTTCCCTGTTGTCCTTCCTGCCACAATCCCTCTGTGGGTGTTTCAGGAAAGGAAAAGGTGATGCAAAGGGAACCTATCTCCATCTCTAGGAAACGCTAATAAAGAAAAGAAGGATTGAAAAAGGGATAAAAGTGAGTGTTTTAATTTCACTGAAAGGTGTTTAACCAGCCCAAGCAGAAGCACAAGGTCTTAGAGGTCAGAACATGGAACAACCAACACAAATAAAGGGGAAACTCCACCCCTGTGATTACACCCCACTGTCTCTGCTCCATCCTTTGTCCCACACATGAGCACCTATCCCTCTCCTCCCCTCTTCCAACCTCTGTATTTCTTATTATCAAAGTGAAATTTATGAAGAGCTCGAGGCATTGGCGATTTCCTGGATTTCAATATAACTTCTTGCAATCTTAAGTGAACAGCTTGGTTGCTTCTGCCTGTCAGGGAATTTAAATTGCAAATTGAAGAGTGAAATGCAGCAGCCAAGGGTCTGTGTCAGTGACTTTGGAGAGCAGAGATATCACTTAGCAACTGGAGGCAGAGAGGGGTGGTGAACACGGCGGTGAAGGATCTGGATTTTGGGACCCCCCTTGCCCCTGGGATGCCAGAAGAAATACCCCATTAGTGAGCTGGGGGTGTGATTTGTGAAGGAAACATCCTGGGTGTGCTCAGCCTGGGCAAGGCTGGCAGCTTGCAAGGGGAACAATTTTCTTTGTAAGCGCCACCTCCAGCAGGTGACAGAAAAGGCAGGGCTGGGCTGTCCCCAGAGAAGCTGTGAAATGGCCAGAGCTGGCAGCCACTGGTTGAAATATCCAGTTCCAGCTGGAAATAAGGACAAAATCTTCACAACCTGGCCAAGCAGCAGCACTGGGGCCCACACGGGTGATGCAAACTCTACATAATATTCTTCTGCCACTCATGCGGGCCCAGCTTTAAGGTGGCCCTGCTTTGAGCTGGAGGTTGAACCAGACACCTCTAGAGGTCCCTTTCAACCTGTGCTGTTCAACAGCACCATCCAATGTCTCTTTTTCTGCTTTAATTAAATGTTTTCATTAAAACTAGTTAAAAAATTACTTCCATACTGCCAGAAATTTAACAGAGAAGAGTCCTGGGGAATCATTTAAGCCTCCCCCTGCTCCTGGCAGGTTGAAGGACATCCAAAACTGTGCTGTCACCTCTTTATTGTGTCCTTTCTTGCAGGGAGGGACATTCCACATCCCCCGTGGACATTCTGCTCCTATCTGTGTTGTTAGAAAATGTTTTCCAATGTTAATCTTGCCTAAATGAGCTTCAGCAAGCTTTCAACCCACTGGCTTGAAGTTACTGCTTGCAAACACAAACCTTCAGTGCAGCCACCATTTAAAGGCACAGCAAACTCTCACACCCTGCAGCAGTGGATTCCACCAGCCTGTTGTGCTCTGAATTAAAATTAATTATGTCTCTTAATGGAGAATCCAACAGGCCAAGAGGGAAGGGATTCTCCTTGGCTGTTCTCCCTGATCACAGCCCCTGCAACTTGCATGGAGAAATCATCATTCACGTCCACCTCATCCTAAAAATCTCTTATGAGCAGAAACAGAGCTCTGTGACTCAGTGAACTTGTCCAACACCCTGTGATCATGGATATCTTTCCTGAAGGAATTCCACAGGTGAGCTCTGCCGGAGGGATTTCCCTGTAGGACCTGTTGAAGGACAGAAACAGGCATTGTCCAGGAGCTGTTCATCTCACCCCTTCCATGGATCTATTCCCAGGTGGGTTGGACTGCTCCATAATACTGCTTTTTCCTCCCTACAAAGGGATGAAGAAGGAGGAAGGTGCCTGCAGTGCTTATTCCCAAAAAAGCTTTAGGGAAACAAGCCCTAGCCCATATATCCCACACAGGGAAGTGACCACAGCACTGTGGGCCTGGAAACTGCAGGAACTCACAGGAAAAGGCCTGGTAAAGTAACTGGAACCAATGGAAAAGACTGTGTTTTGGGAAATGCTGCAATCAGCAGGGAGGATTTGTTTCCACTGAGGCTGTGCTGGAGCAATTCCTTGGTGTTCTCTTTGGGGGGCTACTCTTAGTGCCAGAACAATGTGTTCCTGAGGAGAACAGGTCCAGGAAACCTTGGCCAGGAATTTTTGGGTGAGGATCAAAGACCAACAGCCACTAAATCATAGAATTATAGAATACCTTGGGTCAGAAAGACCCTTAAAGACCACCTGGTCCCACAGTGAGCAGGGGTGCCACCTACTAGCTGCACATCCAGGGCTATTCAGGGAGTATTTCCTGTATTTCTCCAGTGTTCCAGGATAGTGCTCTAACCCCAAATTATTTCTCCCATTGTAAAAAAACAGGTTGTGACTTAAAAGGAGCAGGGATCTTTCTCTGTCCATCCCTCATCCCCACGGGTACAGCACTGTCTGCAGCCTGGCCTCAGATGCTGGCATGGCTTCAGCTGTAGGAACCAGAAGGTCTCACCCCAGAACCGACTGCAATTTCCCAGTCAGTGCTAAATTCCCTTAAATCCCACACTTCCTCTGGAAGGGTGTTGACATTTGCTCAGCTGCTTGTCAAATGTCTGGAGATGTGAACGTCTCCAACAGGAGCTGTTGTCACGGAAGGAGCACAAAGACAGGTAGTTAGCATGATTTGGGGAGAGGTGTCTGGTGAGAGGGTGTTTTGTGTGTGCCTGCCTTTCCCGAGGAAACAGTTGGTGCCAGGGTAGCACATCAGATGGCAGAGGAGTTTTGTGGGATAAGCAGAGAACATTTAGATGTGGGAGGCCAGCAGAGATGTGGAAAATTCGCTGTCTCTGCCATTTGTTTTCTTTCATGAAAAAAGGACGTGGCAGGAGGTTGCAGACAGGAGGGTTTGGTCTCTTCTCCCAGGGAACCTGGCAAAAGGATGAGAGGAAACGGCCTCAGGTGGTACCAGGTAAGGTTGAGACTGGATATGAGGGAAAGTTCTTCACTGAAAGGGTGACCAGGCATTGGAATAGGCCGCCCAGGTGAAACCACCAGCCCTGGAAGGGTTCAGAAAACATGTGGATGTTGCCCCTGGGGACATGGCTCAGTGGTGGCCTTGGCAGTGCTCTTTAATGGTTGGAGTCAGGGAGCTCAGAGAGTTTTTCCAACCAGTGGTTCTGTGACCCTGTGAAGCCCCAGTGACACTCAGGTTTGGCTCACCCAGCATTCAGGTGCCAATCACAGCTCCTGAAAAGGGGGAGACACAGAAGTTTCCAGGAGCCAGCATCTTTTCTGTTTCAGGACGAGCTGAGTTCTTTCCTCGTGGTGGAACCCTTAGGAGCTAATTAGTCTTTGTGCCCTTCGTTTCCCGTGGTGAGAACACCATTCCTGTGATTTCTTTATTGAGCCTGGGCCTTGGGCTGTATTTTATCCTCCATTAACATCTCCAGGTGAGAGAGCTCTTGACACCATCCTTCACAAACCACCTCGATATGAATGATATCCCTGTCCCCAGGAATTCCAGTCCTTAACCCTGACCCTTTGAGCAGCCTGAGGGAAGTGGAGCAACGTCCTGGGGAGCTTCAGAGACCCTGGCATGGACCCCACCGTGTCCATGGAGCGTGTAGAGCCCCGTGCCCACGTGTGTGGCATCCCTGGGGAGGTTTGTGCAGGCGTGGGGAGTGCTCTGTGCTCGGGTGGAGTTTCAGAGCCTTGTGAATTTAAATCCCCTCCGTCTCATTTTCCAAGACCCAGCCTCTGACAGAGGGGCTCTTTCCCCGCAGGCTGAGGTTAATTGGCTTGTGCTTTTAAAAGGATAAGGCTGCAGAGACTCGGAGTCAGGGCTGTTCTCCAGATTTCCATTATAATCTACATTGCAGGAAAATAGCTTTCCTGATCAAATCATCTGTCCTCTCGGAGCAGAGGATAAAGAGCTGGTGATGTGGGAAATCTGCAGAGGGGGAAATCTGCAGTGTCTCTGCACGACCTTGCTGGACAGAGGAGAGAGAAGAGGCAAAGGCTTTTCTCTGCTGTGAGGAAATGTGGGAGAGGTGCACAGCAGCAGTGAGCAGGATTAGGGCCATTCCCGAGCTTGGTGTCGTGCACTGCTTGGAAACAAGCAGATTGGAAAACAGGATGGTGCACAAGACTGGGAATTCTCTGGGAAATGATGCAAGTCCTGGGACCAAGCCCAAGAAATGATTAAAACTTTTCAAGGGCACTCTTGGCCCTTGAAAACTGAATCTTGTCCAGGTTGAAGACAGGTCTCAAACACCTGTGGGAGAGAGGAAGCAAGAGGTGGCAGTGTGGTCTCCCCAGAGCCAGGACTGCTGTCTCAAGCTGGCTGCTCATTCCCCAAGAAGCCTGGAATATCACCTTTCCTGTCAGGACTGGTGGGTATTTCACAAAAGCAGCAGCAGCCTGAAGGAAGAGAAACCAAGAGCAAGGACAAGGACTGGGAAGAAGCACAAAGAGTTTTTCACCTCTTCATTCACCACATGTGGAAAGGGAACAGCAAGACTCACTTCCCAGATTTGTCTACTTCAGCCTCTCGATTTTGGTCTTGTTCTTTGATTTTTCAAACTCTTGACTCTGGTCAGCAGGCTGTTCTCCAGGCAGCCTTCATCCCAGCAGAAACTGCAAGGAAAGCTTTTTCTCCAGCCACACACAACCCTCCCGGTCCTTTCAGCTCCCGTCTCTAGGAATTCTCACCAGTGCACCTGGCCTTGCACACTTGGCACCTGAACATCCTGTGGGTTCCCATCCCAGACCCAGCTCTCACCAGCACCTTCTATACAACATCTTTTATGGCACACGAAGAAAGTTCACTCAAAGAAGTTCTCCTCGCCACTCTAGCTCTCCTGAAAATTCCTTTTTCTAAATTTCTAAAAATCATATGAAGAAGATTTCTTTAGAAATGGATGGGACCAAAGCCTGTGGTGAAATTGCTTGTCTAGCTGGGTTTTTCCAGGCCCAGTTGTGATGGCCGTAACCCATTTCCCACAGAAAAAGAGGAGTGACTGGCAGTCTCCAAGTCCCTGAAGAAAACTGCATTACTGCATCCCCTGTGTGGAGATGGCCTTGGAAGAGAGGAGCATTCTTTGCATTCTGTGTGCAGAGGGCTGCAAACTTCAGGGTCAAGTTTGCCTGGGGCAGCTTCCCTTGAAGTTTCTTTTCTGAGGCCGCCAGTTCAGACTCACTAGAAAAGTGAGTTAAGTATTAAGTGTTCAAGGCTGGGCTGGAAGGGGCTCTGAGCAGCAGAATGTCCCTGCCCATGGCAGAGGGCTTGGAATGAGCTGATCTTTAAGTTCCCTTCCAAACCAAAACATTCCATGATTCTGTTCCATGGAAAGGGACTCAGTTTTCCTTTCTCCCCTAGCTCTTACCTGGCACACACCCAACAGCCACATAAATCAGCGCCAGGACTGACAAAAGTTGTGCCAGGTACTACAAGTGGAGGGGAAGATTTCCCATTGAGCATCCCACTCACCCCCTGACACCCAGAACTGTCACTCACCCCCCCTCTGCTGCTCAGCACTCCAGGGAACTGCAATCCAAAGGGCAGCTCCATCCCATCCTCCCCATCCACCCTGTAAACCGTGCTCAGGATTGGGAGGAAAAACAAATGTTGAGATTTCTCCCTCTCCCACAACCGAATATTCTCACTGCTGAGCTTCTGCCCATAAAGTTTACAAGATGCTTGTCACGGGGGTGATTCGTATCAGAGGGGATGTTTACCTATGGTAAATCACAGCCTGCTTCTTTGTGTTCTCCTGAAATTTCAATTACTGAAACTATTCTTTTATTTCTTGCTTTCCTGTATGTTTTTCTCATTTAGACAATGAGTGCCACCGTTCAAGTTTGTTCCTGTGTGACTTCAGGTTTTTTATGACCCTCGTTTTGCCTCGATGCTTTATGCTCTGCCTGTGTGCATTTCTCTCTCTGTATTCCCATTTTCTGCTTTGAGCTATTTTATAACACCTTGCTCCTGATGGAATTGCTGCTGCAGCTCCAGGTCGGGTTGTTTGGGTTCAGGAACAGGACTGTGAGCTTTATGAAAGGTTACAGCCCTTTCCCCTCCTTTCTGACCTGAACTGCCATGTTCCACCCCTGCTGGGAAAGGTGGGCAGGGCTAAAAAAAAGAGAATTTCGGGGGAGAGCACTGGCAGGGAAGTTTAAGGCTGGTGTGCATTGCACACCTGGAGAAATGGCTTGGTTATGCTGTGGAGACTTGGCTGCAGAGACTTGCAGAGCAAAGGACAGATGCAGACCCAAACCCCAACAGGGAAAGCTCTGCCTATTCACTGGGACTGATGCAGAATCCATGGCAAACAGAATAATCCTTTTATCAGTTTCCTAACTTGTAAAACTACTTCCTTCTCCTGGCTGAGCAAGCTTAATAACCATGTCTGGGCTCTAGATCAGCTGTAAAATCAAGAGTTTAACCTGCCTGACTTGGACCCTGAGATCAGCTCAGCTGCTTGGAGCAAGGTGCTGATAATGCCAGGATTGGGGGTTAGATCCCTGTGTGAACCATTCACTCTAGAGCTGGACTTGATATCCTTGTGGGTACTTTCCAACTCAGAATATCCTATAGTTCCATGTCCAAGCCCAGCCTGACTGGCACCTAAGTGCTACTTTCTTAGTCCTTTTCACATTTTTTCAGGGGCTCTGCCATCGGAGCTCTCCACTCTCACACCCATGTTTGCATGGTTTCCATGCAGCTTTTGAAAATTAAAACAAAACCAAAACCAAACCACCATTATTTTGGCCAAGAAATCAATTTGTTCTAATTATTGTGGTGCTTAACAATTCCTACTCTGTTTTGGAGCATAACTCTGATCATAGCACATCTTGGCCCCTTGCCTGCAGTTATTGTTGTCTGAGATAATGTTTATGATTGAGTTCAGTGAGTTGTGCATTTCCTTATCTTTCCACATGTCTGTGAATGGCACTATTTGGAGTCAATCCAGCAGAATCCCAGGATGATTTTTCAGAGACAAGCCAACAAGAGAATATGAAAAGGGAAAATGTGATGGCAAGGGACAGAATATGAAATTTCTTCTACAGATGCACCGTGTTTGATAAACCCTGGGCATTGCAAGCTCTCAATTGTGGGGTCCAGAAAGAACCTAAACAAGACACAAAAATGTCCCCAAAAATGTCCCTGTGTGCACTGGGACATCATGGGAAATCTCCTCGTCCTGCTGTGTCCTCTCCACAAACACAGAGGAATAGAAATAAGCTCTGTAAAAGAAACTGAATATTAATGAAGCAAATTATTCCAATACAGTTGGATTTCTCATCAATCATAGAATATTGAGGTAATTTTGGAGGCAGGAACATCAGTGGTTGTGGTTCTCTGAGCTGTTGTGCAAACTTCAGGATATCCTTAAATGATGTTCCCTATTCCATCAGCCAAGTGGGAATGTCAGTAGAGACTGAGCAGAAATATTTGCTATCACCACGTGCAAAGTGCTTTGAGATCCTGATGTGAAAGGAATGGAAGATGAGCAAAGCATCTTCCTCACTAAACTCCTTAGCCATGGTAATTCTACACGGTCATCATTCACAGGAAGAATGTTTTATTTGGGAAAGGAATAATCACATCTTGCTGCCAAAACATGAAATCCAATTATGCTGTGAACTAAAGGCTGTTTTAAAGGGTTTATAATTTCTCAGCTTTATCCTCATCAGGATATAAACTGGGTTTTCTTCCCTTCTTTCCTTCACTTTTAAAAGGGCTTAGTCCCTTCTTTTCCCATTTCCATCTTCCCTGAGGGCCAAATTTCCCTTCTTTATGGCAGAGTTAACAGTTGGACTTTGCTGGGGGTTTTGCCTCACATCTTCAATATTTCCCCCCCAAAATCGAGGCAAACCTATGAGCCCTGCTCTGGTTTTTTTGCTTCCCATGGAATATGAAATGCAAAACCATGGGAGTGTTCAAATTGGGGGTTTCTGACTGTTTCATCTTCTTGAATAGACTTTGTGGCTAAACTATGGATCCAGTCCCTGTAAAATATCCATCCATGGAGAAATATTTTCTTAAAGCAGTCATCTAAAGAAGTGGTGCTTCTTTTCCTTTCCTTTCCTTTCCTTTCCTTTCCTTTCCTTTCCTTTCCTTTCCTTTCCTTTCCTTTCCTTTCCTTTCCTTTCCTTTCCTTTCCTTTCCTTTCCTTTCCTTTCCTCTTTGCCTTTTCTATTTCCTTCTGTCCTGAACAATAAATAACCTAGCCCCCTAAGAATGGAAAAGTTGTGTTTATGGTGTGTCAAACTCCTCTCTATCCACGACTTTAAAACAGAAGGACTAAAGGCTCATCAGGACTGAGAATTTAAAGGCAGGAGAACGGAGTTCCTTCCTGTTGCTGCCACAGATTTTTATTAAAAACACAGATTTGGGAAACATACGGAGTAAAGGTGCTCCTTGAGGTGGGACAGGAAGGGAGATGGGGTCAGGGTGGGATTTGGTAAAATTCTGCTGCTCTAGAGAAGGATTTGTCAAACATGAGAGGAAAAAATCTCGTCAGTGGATAAAGCAAGAAACTGTTGTTTTAAAGAACAGGTCAGGATAAGAAACTGCCTTGGTGGCACTGATGTGTTTAGAGAGGTTGGCAAGGAGGTGATGGCAGTGGTAGGGCTGCCATCCTCGAGAAGCTGAATAAATACATTTGCCAGGAACTAATTAGGTGGAAATGACCCTGCCTTGCTGCCTTTCCACCTCTTTACAGCCCTAATTTCCAGCGACTGAGGAAGTCCCTTGCTGGGTTAAGTCTCCCTCTATTAAACCTTGTCTGGTTGTGGGTTGTAAATCCTCTCAACCAGGCTGAGCCTAAGCTCAGGACTGCAGTGGAGTGTCGCAGGTGCAGCCAGACCTAGTTCCAGTTCCAGACAGCTGCAGGAGACCCCAAAACCAGCCCTGTCAGCAGGGGCTGTGCTGGGCTGGACATTTGACAGCTGTGCCTTGTGGAGCCCACCTGCCTTTTCCTTGGAATGAAATGGAGAGCTCCTAACCCCCAAACTTGACTCCAAATCCAGTGCTCAAAGATCCCAGGACTGATGAAGACACTCCTGTGCCTTCAGCTATAAAAACCTCTGGCTTCTCCTGCTCCTGCAGTTGCAGTAGCCTGGTCTGAATCCCATGACAGTTGGAAAGCTCAAGATGGATGAGCTCCTTGCCTTTCCTCCCTGATTCCTTGATTCATTAGTTAATGCCTGAAAAGCACTTTGGAGCTCAAGAGTGTTAAGTGCTAGTATTATTATTAGAGACCTTTCATATGAATGTTGATTGAAAAAGATAATTGTTACCTTTCTACCTTTCATCCCTTTTTAATTTTTTTTTCCACATTTTTATTAAAGAGAGCAATAACTGGCTTCCCCAAGAAGTGGAAAGGAAGAACTGGGTGTACTGCTGTCACAAGAGATGATGTTGTTGTCACCCTAGTTTTTTCAGCCTTCTGATGTTTACTTTTTAAAAAATTCTTTTCTCACAGATTTTTCTGTAAATAATAGATTTGTTTACATGTAGTTTATCTTGTTAGCATTCTTTCTTAGAAAGAGAGATATTTTTAATAGACATCTGTCTTAACCAATGTGATTGGAGAAGGGTTAACTTTGCCTACCAATCACTAGGCTTGTTTGAAACATTATATGAAAGAGTCAAAAATTTGAAATAAACCTCTTTCAGCTCTTAAAACTTCTCCAAGTCTGTGTCTCTTCATTTCGTGTCCTACAGCAACAGTTGTAGTCATGATGGAGGACACTAAGGATGGAAAAAAAAATGGAAAAACAGGATGGGGACTTCCATCTGCCAATGTCCAGAGGATGCAACAGAATTTATGGCACAGGGCTTCTACTGTTTGCACATTCCAGGCCATTTCAGTTCCTCTCATACGAAAGAGAAGGAATGGTTTGGTTGTGTTTTGGCAATTGGTTCAGCTGCCCTCTTGCAGGCATTGTGTGGCTGGGGTGTCCTGTCTGACACTCTGCAGGGAATGGAGGTGTTGGATGCCTTGTTCCCTGCCAGGCAGCCCTGCATGGATATCTCCCAAATCCCAGCTCCACAGAACAAGACATCTTTATCAAACCAAGCCACAAATGGCTGATGTTGCACCTGCTTCAAAGACAAAGTCAGCATTGAAGGGTTTCTTTTTTTGTTGCCTTGTTCCTTCGGTCCTCAGGCCAACAGATAAAAATCAAGGCAGGGGCCAAAAGACTTTGCAGGCTCCAAATCCATGGATATTTCTGAGCTTGGCTGGTTGAAACCTTTAGGGAACCAAATTCAACTGGCACTGTGTCTTGGATGATGGTGGACTACAGACCTCTTCAGGTCTTTTACATCCTGAATTATTCTGTGATTCTTAGCTCGGGAAGACAAACTGGACCTCTGGGTATCCATCCCTTCCTGCTGGCTGTAAAGAGAGACAAGTGAAGGGCTGATTCAGACAGAGGGATCTACACCAGAGACGTGTGAAGTTGTTGGTTCATTATCATGCAACCGAGTTTGAATGTCTTTTTACAGCTGTAAATCAAGACAGGCTTGTAAGTGGGAGAGTGGAAAGCAGGGCTTGCTACCAGTGATGGTTGAATCACCCCCAGGAGGTCTTTCTCCACCAAGAATAGCCAGAGTTTGGATAAATAGAATAAAGACCTATCTTTGCATGGAGAAAAAGTAGGAAAATAATCCATCCCCTGTCTTCTAGGAAGTTTTGCCGTGATGGATTTGAAGGGTTTGAAGGATCTAACTTGAAACTTTAGGCAGGGAATCCTGAGTTTGCTTGAGTTGTATCTGTCCAGTGCTTCCCTGACCTTCCTGGATGCACAAATGGCTGTTCTGACCCACCTGAACTCACGGGAAGGTGAACTCTGAGACCTGGAACATGGTCAGCTGTGGAAGAAAAGCAGATACCCCCTGGAGATCTGCAGCTGGAAAACCCCAGCCCACAGAAGGAAAGATCACACAGGATCACACAGGATCACACAGGATCACACAGGATCACACAGGATCACACAGGATTTCTAGGTTGGAAGAGACCTTCAAGATCATCGAGTCCAACCATGTTCTTACACCTCAACTAGATCATGGCACCAAGTGCCACATCCAGTCTTTTTTTAAACACATCCAGGGATGGTGACTCCACCACCTCCCTGGGCAGACCATTCCAGTACTTTATCACTCTTACTGTGAAAAATTTTTGAAAGACCCTCCAGGGCACAATCCTGTTCCAGTTGAGCACACTGCGAACAAGACTGACTGCCCAGGTTCAGTTGCATCCATGTCTTGTGTCACCACACATCGTGGTCTTCTTCCCCCCACACGGGATTTCTATAGAAAGAAGCAGAAGGAAGTGACCCAAACAGAGGCCATGATGCTCTTTGCACAGATTCTCATTCCATGGGGACCAAAACTCTCAGCAGTCCAGTCTCCTGAGAGGGGCAGGAAGCTTGTTCTGGGACCATGGGAACAGCCAGGCAGGTGGGACCAACCACAGGCACAGTGCAGAACTGGTGTTTGAACAGAGGCCAAGAGCAGGGCTCTTCCCGTGCAGCCCTGGAGTCACTTTTACCCTGGATCCCCCACAGCAGCATTGTCCTCCCTTTTTCCAGCTTCGTCTCCCCTCTGATGGCTCCACCAGGTTGGAACTCACCTTTCAGTCTCCCACGTGGAGACAAGAAAGTGAAAAACCTGTTTCACTTCCCTTTCATTGTCCCTTTGGGTTAATGGGACCCAGAGATGCTCATTTTGCACAGCTGTTGGGGTAAAATCATTTAATCAGACCAGAGATCTTGCTCTCACAAAATAAATTTGCCAAACTGCTATTGCCCTATCTTCCCATTTTTATCGAGCTGGGGTTGCATTAACATTAATGAGATGTTAAAGGAGAAGGGAAAAGAAAGAAAGAAAGAAAGTCTTCCTGAGCAAATAATAACTACTCAGTCATAACTCAGAGGAAAATTATGGCTCTGTTACATGTTTGAAACTTTCCACTGTATTTCACTCCTGCTTTTGCTAAATTATGTGTAAATGATGGAAGTCCATACATACACATGAATGTGCTTTGCAAAGTTGAAATGTTTTCTTTGCCTAGAAATTATTTCCTCTTCCAGTGACTGTCTGTCTTGTTTCTTTCTTGATGTTGTCCATGCAATGAAGATGAGGGGAAATTCCTCTTTCTTCCAAGTTCCAGCCTTGTTTAACTGGGACAAAGAACTCATTTCATGACTCAGTGGAAGGGACATCAACAGAGATTCCTGGGCTACAGAAGA
This sequence comes from Nicator chloris, assembly GCA_013400495.1. Taxonomy (NCBI): domain Eukaryota; kingdom Metazoa; phylum Chordata; class Aves; order Passeriformes; family Pycnonotidae; genus Nicator; species Nicator chloris. Next base: position 249,414 of record WAAE01008354.1, read on the forward strand.
ATAATCCCAGAAATCCAGATCTCACTGTATTGTGATTTTTGTTGAGATTGGAAAATGGCAACACCACTCAGTTGAACTCTATCAATTTTTCTTCTCTGCATCATGGGGTTGTCATTCTGGCCCAGAAAACCTTGGTTTATTTTCAGTCTGTATGGCTATTTTCCTGCTGTCCTCCAGGTTCTCAATCACCTGCAAAATACAGAGTGAAGCAGTGAAAGCCACAGGTGTAAAGAGAAAATTGTAAGGTGTTTTGGATTTTTTTGATAAAGAGTCTTAGGGGGATTTATTCCGGTGTTATGGATGGGCTCAGCCTGTGCACATCACGCCGGGGAACTGACAAAGTGTTCTGAGAGTGGGCAGCCGAAGCCAAAAGGTAATTCCCACCTTTCCTGCTTCAGAAAAACTCACTGACAGCACCTGATCTGAAGGAGATCTGCAGAGACAGACACCTCAATGATGTGCCTGTGCTCGTTTCTGTAAAAGCACGGGTATCTGTCGGGCTGCTCGAAAACACGCGGCGTTTTGTAGAGAGAAAATAAAAGAGTCCAAGCTGGGATTTCCTCTTCTCCCAGGAAAACGAAAACAAAACCAAACCAAACCCAGAAAACCTCATGGCAAAGCCTTTCTCAGGGAAATCAGTTTGCTCTATTCCCTTGGGACAAGGAAGGCCTCAACACAACATCTCCCTTTCTTCTGGCTTGTGGTCTGTGGTTACCTTTTCCTGCCATGGTTTCCATGTGTTTTTGAGGCCAGGGAATCTGGAAATACCTCAGGAACACTCATCCCTTGCTGACAGCAAAACAGAGCAGCCCCATATCAGAGATGTGCCCTGCATTTACCCCCAGGAGCTGAAGAAACACTTCCAGCCCATACAACCCACGGCTCACCAGGAGACAGATGCACAGTTTTGTTTGGGAAAATCACACAGTGATCACATCCCACAGTAAGAATTCCCCTATTTAGTCTTCTGCAACCCACAGAACTTTTCTCTAAATGTGAATAACCACTGACTCGGGGTGCTGCATGGAGCACATGATGCTCTGGACCTCTTTGAAACCCCACTTAAGGCCTGAGAAAGCAATCTGGGTTTCCTTGTGAAAGTTGAACTTTAGCCCACGATGCCTTCCTGGACTTTGGCCACAGATTTGTCCTGGACTGAGCCCCAGGACTCCTCAGAAAGTCTAGAATCTGCTCCCATTGCTGCTGCAAATGAAGCTGACTGAAAACATGTTCCTATTCTCCCTCATTTTATACAAACTATTGCAGAGGTTACCTTTTCTTTTCATTTATTCAAAGCCTCTCTTTGTAATCTCTGGCCAGATCCACTCCAGATCAGAGGCCAGGGGTTCATTCTCAACTTCTTCATTTTTTAATAAACTTCTCAGTAAGCCTCACCTCTGTTTCAAAGCTGGCTACAACATCCCTGTGCCCTGGGGCTTTGCAGAGCTTTGGGTTTCCAAATGAAAGCCTAACTCTGGCTCATTGTTCCACAACCCCTGCTCCAGGCTGACCTAAGCCCCAAAGCCCAGGATGCAAGGCAGTGTCAGGATTACTCCTGCGTTTGGCAGGGAAAACGCATCTGCAAAGAACAATTAACACTTTGTTAATGTGCCAAGGAACAGACTGATCTGCGCGCTGGCCAAAGGCAACAGAGCAACTGCTGTTTACCTTGATGTGTCTGTGCTGCTGTGGAGCGGCTCTGATAGCAGGGCTTAGTCCCAGCCTTGGAGCACAATGACAGATGAGAGGTCCTCCTCTAATTTCCCGTCCTCTCCATTAGCAGGGAGTGCAGATAAAGCCAGCAGCAGAACCCCGCAGTCCCGGCTCCTACCTGGCAGATAATAATGCAAATTACAGCGACAAAAGTGGCAAAAATCCGCGGCAGGAAAATAGATGAATAGGGCTGATCTCGGCTCCGTGGGACAGCACCAAATGCCACTCCCGAGGGAGGCTCGGGTTCTGCTCAGAGCTCTGCTGCTTTCACCAGGCATTAACATTCATTCCCATCCGGGATTGCAGGCTGCCGTCGGAACCCTGGGATGCTGCTGTCACCAAATGCGACACAATACCTCATCAGAGAATAAAGGAGTTTGTGCAAGTCTCTCAAAAGTATTTCTCCCTTCCTGTTCTGCATCCTGTGCCTGGCTGGGAGAGTTGAAAGGAGTCTGATGCTTAGGGCAGACCCCAGATTAGGGTCAGCAGATGTCTCTGCACCGGCATCCTGCATCCCACTTCACACCGGCATCCTGCTTCCAGTCCCTCCCATAAACCCTTCTTCACCCGGACAACTGAGCACCAAACAGGGGATAAACAACTCAGATCAGCCCAATTTCCCTGCTGCCTCCCTTTTAGCCCAGGCTGTTGCTTTCCTGCCACTCTGGCATTGTTCCCTCCAAGGGATGTACCCACTGTGCCTCTGGATAATTGATTCCTGGAGGGAGAGGGGCCAGTCCTGTCCTGCTGACTCCGTGCTGGGATTGCACTGCCCGCAGCAGGAATTTCTGCCTTTGCTCCTCTGTCTTTTCATTTTGCCTCCCTGCCAAACCTCAGAGCTGGGGAGAGGCAGTGATTGATCAGGGGAAATTTCACCAGCAAAGATGCAGCCCTACAACCCTCACTCAAGATGGAATGGAAGTCACCAGGGTAATAAAGATGGATAGGTGGATAGACAGACGGACAGATATGGAGATAGACAGATAGATAGATAGATAGATGACAGCTTGAAACCTGTATGTTAAAATTGTGGGCAATCAGTCACCCAGCCTCCCTTCCCTTTTTTATCCCTTCCCTTTCTTAAATTACGCCTATTTCTCTGGTGAAATTTATTACAATGTAAGAAATAATGACTTTTTAAAGATATTTTTTACTTTTTATGCAGAGGTGTGAGGGCTCCCTGAAAACAAATGGATGAAGATGTGAAAGCTTATTGGATTGTCACGTCGGATACATTATCCCCAGGGCTCTGAGTGAAGAATTAGACCATGGAGATCTTATTTGACATTAGATGTTTCAATTTCTCCAAGAACATTAGGCATGTTGGATTCAGCACTGAATTCAATAATAAACAACAAGCATTGACCCTCCCCCCGTCCCCTTTTACCCCTTAGCATTTTAAGTCCGAGACACGCTATTAAGATTTATTTTACATTTTTATTATTGCGCTCACAAGGAAAGGGAGATCATATTTGCATAACTCATTTTTATACAAACCTCTCTGTATTACTTACAGCTGCCGATTCTCCCCCCCTCTAATCTATGTGTTTATGTGGCAGTAAAACAATGACATTGGAGCAACACGCTGGAAATTATTTACTCCAACCCTGCAGGTATTGCTGTCTATTTATTAACCCCTGGGGATTATTTTGACGGAAATCCCTTTGGATAATGCCCGTCAGGAGGGTGAGGTTATGCAGCCTGTTCCCAGAGAGGAGGCAGGAGTTTGACATCAGCCCCTCTCAGGGTGGTCAGTGAGTGGCCACTTGGCCACTTGGGTGTTTTTAGGGCTGGGTCTGGCTGGGCTCACCGTGCTGGGTGCAGGATGAGCGCTGGGACAGGATCCCTGGGGTGCTGAATGTGGGGATGGGCACTGGATCACGCAGCCTGGTGCAGAATTTAGAGTTTTCCCCAGGGGTTTCTCCATATCCTCTGGCCCAGACCACCTCAGCCCCATGCACTGAGCCTCAGCAGACACCAACCCAGGTTCTCCACGTCACCTCAGCTCCCAAGAGCTGCTCAGGCCTTCCCTTGCCAGACTATTTTGTTCTCTGGGAGCTCCTCTCATCCCTTCCCAAGGGAGATGCCCACTGCCCCAAACACACCCAGGGAGCTGCACCCCAAAGTACCTCTTTTCTCTGTATTTTCACACTCTGCACTCACTGGTGGTGCTGGTTGAAGGTGGTTGTCATGGAAACTCCCTTTTCTCTTTCTGCTAATTCTGCAGGATTTCTTTCTAAGGCATCGATCTGTGAACGTGCCTCCTTTTCTTGCTCGCCCTTTTAAATAACAGCTATTGGGAATATTTGGGAATGTGAAATTGGCCAGGCTAGGGGGCTTCTCGGAGTGGTTGATATTGAAATTATATCCACATCCAATAGCTGCACCCTCCAGCTGCTTTCAAAGGCAGCCCAAGAAGTCTCAAGGAGGAAGAATTTCCCAACCAAAAGGTTTTTCCCTCAACCCAGTTGGAGCAGTGATGGGTTCTGCCCCTCAAGCCTGTCCAACCTACAGGAATTCCCACTCGTTTTCTCCTTCACAGCCTAGTCCTCCTCTGAGACCTAAATTCATGGTGTTTTGGACATCCTGGCACAGCATCTCCCACATTTTAGTTATGGAGAAACCAAACTCAGCGTTTGGTTTTTCACTTCAGCATTGCTCCACTCATTTGGGAGGAGGCTTTGACTTCTCTGTAATACTCAGAGTAAAATCTGTGATTCACTTTATAATCTGCTATTTTAGATACCTTTTTCACTCTCTAAAACACCTTTCCTGATGGTTTCCAGGGTCTTTGTCTGGTTGTGAGTATGAAGACAGGGGGTGTGTGGTGAGGAGGGACAGATCTTCTTGACAAATGATCCATTCATTTCACAGAAATTTCCAGAAAAACAAAAAGGAAAAAGAAAACCAGGTTTTAGACCTTTCTCTCTTAAAAGACTCACAGATGAGGGATCCCCCAAAAGCAGGAGAATCATGTTATTAAATTATTCCATTGGGGCGTGGCAGATGGGTCTGGATTTCTTCACTAGGGGAAATTTAATCTTAAAATCTCTCCCCAGCTTGTTTCTCTTTCCTAAAAACATGGGTGGCCAACTTTAGGCTGCCATCAGAGTCCCCTAAGGTGAACACAGATATTTGCTGTGGTGTTTGAGGTCAGGGGAACAATGAGGAGCAGGGACTATCTGCACTCCAGCATGCTGGATTTAATGACACTTCCATCAGGGAGGGCTCCCCAGAGCGTTCCTCACATCTCTCCTGAAGTCAAATTGAAAATTTATTCACCCTGCCAGGGATTTATCTCACCTACCCTCTCCTATTTCAGTGCAAGCATCACCCTCTGAGCCAGCTGTCTGGATGCTCTTTGTAATCAGGGGGGAGAGATGGGCACTGCCAGAATGAGATTTGTCGCCCTGCTTTCGACAGCTCTGTCTCCAGACGAGATGCTCTGAACACCAGCAGGGCACGTTTCTCTCCAAGAGTGATAAAAGGGCTTAGCAATGCTGCCAAAATCCTGTTATGGGACAAAGGGAAGACCATCTAACCCAGCTAAAAAATTATTCTTAAACCAGTAAGTGTTTTAACAGCCTAATAGTTCAAGTTATCCAATTAGTACAGTAAAATTTCATTAATGATGCTGTTAAAACTGCTGCATAGACACATTCCTGCCTTCCCAGTGTCCACCTCTGGTGTCCTGCTTACCCTGCCAGTGTTCCTCTTCATCCCAAAGTGGACAGATCCACTGTTTCTCCATGGAGGAGGAGGAGGGGGGATTAAAAGCCATCACCACCCTGAGCTCTTCCCTGGCAGGGGTGTGATGACCATGCTGGGTGTCAGAAGAACAGCATGAGAATTAGGTTTGATTAGAGCTTTAAGGTTTTACAAACATTTTTAGGGTTTTTGGACATTTTGGGTTTAGTTATGTTTCTTGAGGCTTAGTTGTTGTTCTGCACTAGGTTGATGATACTGGGTTTTAGTCTGATTTGAGCTAGTGATGCTGGGAGAGGTCTGGTTGTTTTTTTTCTTGTGAGAGAATTTAAATTTTGAGATCTTGTTTCTTTTAGCAATATTTTATTTTGAAAAATTACTTTGGGACATTCTGATAATTTGACAAATTAGTTCAGTAATTTGCTACACACCAGGGCACCAATTTGTCAGAAAACCCCCTTTTTCTGACCCTGAGAGGCATTTAAAAAGATTTTATTCCATTTTCAGTCTCATGAGAAGGGTGAGACAGTACAGATGCTACAATTCACGCCATCACAGTCAGAAGCCAAACTATTTCTTAATTAAAACACATAAGCGTTTTTTGGCCTACCAGCTTTTGCCACACGATGCTGCCAATGCCTTAAAGCCAATCAATAAAAATACCCCACGCAGGTCTTGGTACAATGCATCTTCCATTGTTCTGTTTCTCCAAAATATCTGGTCTGTTTGCAAGGTCATCATTTGAAAGTTGTTTCCAGTTCCATTTCTCTCTCAACCATGTCTATCCTATCCTGTGGCCTTTCTAAGTCAGCATTTTTTATCTCAGAGTTTGCACACAGATGCATAAGACCGTGTGAGCCTTCAGCCAGGCTTTGAGAATCCTCTACAAATCCTTTTCTCACACCTGGGGTTTCTTCTCCTGGCTCTTGGTTTGTCCATCCCCCTGTCCCCACAGGGACAGTGGCCGTGGGGGTGTCCCCAGTGCTGAGCTCAGGCACAAGACCTTGTTCATGGGACACTTGTGGTCACAGGGACACCCAGCTCTGGGCACAGCAGGTTTGGAGACATCCTGAGCTCCCCCAGTGCCAGGTCAGCTCAAAGCCTGTGGGCTTGCACTGTCAGTGGCTGAAATCACATCAGCTGGGCTGCAAAGGACAGCACAGAGGGATGTCCCGGGGTGTGTGTCCAGTGTTACTCCCAGTGGCATTAACCACAGGGCACTGACCTCTTCTTGTTCATGGCCACTGTTCCATTCTCTCCACAGCATCTCCAGCCTAAAATGTGCCCCAGCCATTTCTTCTGCATTTTCTCCACTGAGTCGTGGAATAAATCAGGTTTAAATCAGGTTTCAAGTGACCCGTGGCAGCCTTTGCTCCAACCCCATCAGGGTCAATAGAGAAAGTTCTCGTGTCAGAGTTAGATGAAGTTGCTCTGCAAGGGAAGCATTTTCGTGGAAAACCTCTCCAGCTTGACACTAATGGTGAAATAAGAAATATCTGCTCTATTTCTAAAGTTGATTCTCAACCCTTCACATTCAGCAACTGCCACAAGGAGAGGTTTCAGGCGCCGTGAGCATTTATCTCCTGGCACAAAAGAGAGGTCAGAATCCACTGTTAGCTCCACTTATCTGTCACCAGCATTGATGGGAAGCCTCCTATTCCCCCAGCACACGGAATTGCATTTCATGGACACGGGATTTGAGAAAGTATTACGCTGGAGTTTGATCCTACCTTGTTTCAGAGCATGTAGAGATGTGCCTTCAGCTTTGAAGGGAAAAGGAGAAGGCACTTAATCAATAGCCATGTGAGTGATAAGCACATAAAAAAGATGAGCTTGGCCAGCCTGTATAATCATCAGCAGGACCAGATGGGAAATGTATTATTCAGGAAGAAGGATGACCATGGTGGGGATGGTTTTTATGAGGGTCAAGACTGCTTAAGGAGTAGTCAGTTATCTCCTGAAGCCTCTTACCTGGAGCATTCACAGCTCTTTATTAGGAGGGAAATAGCAATGAATATTTTTGGCTCTGTGCTGGAGAGGACAGAAACGGAATATTTTAACTTCCAGAATCTCCTGTCCGGAGCATAAAAGAGGTCAGAAAAAGGTTATTTTTACTTCCAAAATCTCCTGTCCAGAGCATACACACACACAGAGGCCTTAAAGATAATGCAATAAGAATTTTTTTCTTCTTTTTTAGTTTTTTTTTCTCTCCCATGACAAACACTTTTACCCTGTAGGACTGGAACCAAACGGGCTGGAATCTGTAACCTACTCTCAAAGAGCCTTTTCTTCCTCCACCAACGCCAGCAGATCCTTGTCAGGTTGAAACCTGCCTGACTCAGCCTTTGCAGTGCCGAGTGGAGAGGAATGCTCAGGATACACTTCCAGCTCCAGCTGTGCTCCTTGAAGTGGTTACAACTCCCCAAGGCACCTGCAGCTCTTCATCACCTTCCTCCCGCTCCCTCCAGCTGATCAGCCCAACTGCTGGTGTGGCTCCTTCCTGACTCCCCGCCTTTGATGAGAGCTGGAGTAGCAGAAATGTACTTCTGGAAGCATTTTTAAAGCAGGCTGGCTGGCTTTGGCTGTGACAGGTTGGGGAGCAGGGTCACAGACAGCCGGGTGCAGCGGGTGCCTCTCGCACACGGACGAGGTGATGACAGCCCCCAGCTGAGAGCATGGCAGAGGCAGGGCTCCCTTCAGGCCACTCAGAGGGATGCTCCTTCCAGACAGAGAGAATTAAATAGTGCAGGGCTGTTTAACCAGCTCCCTTCTGTACCAAATCCGTGCCGCTGTTAAAAAAAAAAAAAAAAAAAAAAAAGAAGAAAATTAAAGTACATAATCATTCCAGTAGTCTTAGTAAGAATCATAGAATTACAGAATCATGGAATGGTTTGGGTTCGAAGGGACCTCAAAGATCATCTCATTCCAACCCCCTCCTTCAAGCAGAGACACCCTCCACTATCCCAGGCTGCTCCAAGCCCTGTCCAGCCTGGCCTTGGACACTTCCAGGGATGTGTCCATAAGAGCCAGGGACACTGATTTTCCTTCAGTATTTATTGACTGTGGTGACTCCACTCTTGTGAGGCAACAAGAAGGACACTGAGATGCTTGAACATGTCCAGAGGAGGCAAGGAGGCTGGTGAGGGGCTTGGAACACAAACCCTGTGAGGAACAACTGAGGGAGCTGGGGTTGTTTAGAGAGAACAAAACCTGCTTGTCTCTTGTTTGCCTGGAGAAAAGGAGACTCAGAGGTGACCTCGTCACTCTCTACAACTCCCCAAAAGGTGGCTGTGTCAGGTGGGGTTGGGCTCTTTCTCCAGGAACTGACAGAAGGAGAGGACACAGTCTCAAGCTGAGCCATGGGAAATTTAGGTTGGATGTTAGAGAAAAGATTTTTACAGAAAGGGCTATAAAGTACTGGAATGGCCTGCCTGGGGAGGTGGTGGAGTCACCATCCCTGGATGTGTTTAAGAAAAGACTGGATGTGGCACTGGGTGCCATGGTTTAGTTGAGGTGTTGGGGCTGGGTTGGACTCGATGATCTTGGAGGTCTCTTCCAACCTGGACACTCTGTGAATTCTGTGATTCTTTGTGTGTGTTCTGTGTGTAACAGTTCTCTCCTAGCACGTGTCACAGTTGGCACACCACAATAAAATTGTTATTCCAGAACATAATCTGGACCAGGCTGAGCAAACCAGCCCGTTCAGACCGATGGTTTTACCCCCTGGAAGGGACGAGGGCTGTGTGACAAAGCCACCAAGCGTCCTCTCAAATCCAGGTTTTGTGTGCCAGATGTCATTCAAGGCCCAGAAAAGCCAAACAGAGCCCCTTGAATTGCCACTCTCATGGCTGGTCTCTGCCCACGGTGGAGTTTGTGGTGACAAAACTAATGTGGTTCTAAAGGTAATTTGAAAGCGTAGAGAGAGGGAAGTTATCACATGAAAATGCAAATCGTGCCTTATCAGGGCTGTTCCATGGCTGCTATGATTCATCATCATTCCTTCATCTGTTCTTTTTCTTTTCCAGGTGAGTTCTCAATTTAAAAAAAAAAAAAAAAAAGAAAAAGAAAAGGGAAAGAAGGAGTGGTGGTAGAGAAGAGCTTCAACTGCCAGGAAAGATTTATGGCTCCTTTTATCTGAATGTGAAACATCCTTCAACAGGGCAGGAATATTAAACATTTCAAATCACCATCTATCATTCAGCCCTGTCTCTGATGGTGACCACACGTTCCTCACACAGAGCACAGGTAGCTCTGCCTTGTCCCCCAGGTTCAGGGGAGCAGCATCCTCCCACCAGCTTCCCACACTGGACCAGGGGTGTAAAGCTGTATTTACACCTCACATTCCACTGAAGCTGCACAAATTCACCCTAGCAGAAGATCCACAGTGCTGTTCTCCACATTTCTCCTGTGGAACATCCTTCTTTAATGCAAACCATGGTGTGTTGGGTTCACACCAACCCAGCAAACATCATTTCCTGAGCAATGTGTGTGGGATTTACAGACTTGTTCCATTTGACATTGGTTGCTGGTGAGTGTGAGGTACAAGGAAAGGGAAGCAGGGTCTGATTCCTCCCAAAAGAAGGGAGAACTATCAGAAGGTAAATTCAGCATAACTGGATGGAGATAATTCACACACAGAAGTTCACCTCTGAAATTCCTTGTCTTAGGAGGCTCTGGCTGCTGAGCATACAAATGGCTCAAAACTTAAGGAAACTGATGAAACAGAAACATACAAGGTGCATTAAACATAAAAATATAATTTCAGGCCTCGTACTCCCAGAAGGCAACAAGATGTAAAAATGCCACCACGTACTAGCCTCATTTTTTTTTTTCTATTTCCTAATTTCCTTCAGTAATTTTTGGAGACAGGACACAGCTCCATGGATTGAGAACACCCTATCTTCTCTCTCCAGTCTTGGGCATTGTGTGGTGACCTCCCAATCCAGCATGTCTGGGAGTGGGAAACTAGGCTGCCAAAAGCTCCCTCCAGCTGTCCTTCACCTCAGCAGTCCAGATCAGGAATTATCCCTCCAGGTGTCCTTCACCTCAGCAGTCCAGACCAGGAATTTCCCAGGCAGAAACCCAACCCTGTGGACACTGTGGCATTTCTCCCCCAAGCAATTCTGACACTTTTCCCCAGACATTTTCTAAGGGACAAAGCACATCAGACAGACCCCAGTGCTCCCAGCACTGCCCCTCTGAGCAGACACAGCAGTGACCCAGGGACACTTTGGGGAGGAGGCTCTGAGGGATCTCAGGGAATTATGGAAGTCTGAATGGTCAGCAGACTGAGCAGAAGATTTCACCTCAAGCTGATAAGGCATTGGGGTCATGCCCTGCCTGCACCTCAACTGTGGGTCCTTACAGGATGCAATCTGCCCCTGGCAGTGCTGAATTTCACTTTTCCTGCCTTTTTGGCCAACTTATGGAAATGGGGATAAAAGATAAAGAACAAGATTCTCACAGCTGAACTGTCAGTTAAGGAGTTGGACTCAATGATGCCTCTGGGTCCCTTCTAACTCAGGATATTCTACTATTCTGTGATTTATATTACACCCTGCAGCATAAATACTTTCAGTTTTCATTTGGAAGTGACAGAAAAAAACCCACAGAATGGTTTGGGTTGGAAGGGTCTTTAAAGGTCATCCAGTTCCAACCCCCCTGCCATGTGCAGGGACACCTCCCACTGGACCAGGCTGCTCCAAATCCCATCCAACCTGGCCTTGGACTCTTCCAAGGTGTAACAGAAGTTAACTGGAGTATCCATACCTGCTGAGGATAATGCTCACAGAGGCAGAGCCTCCATATACAAGGTTTTAAGAAACAACAGTTCCATGCAGATTATGCAGAGAAAACCACCCCATAATTCCATGGAAGGGCATCACAGCACCATGGAATCATCCTGTGCATTTCTGGGGGCACGTGTGTGTTACTTTACTGCCTGTCACACGCCAGGCACCCACAGAGAATAAAGATAAACAGCATTAACCCTTCCAGGTGCACGGTGTCAGCAACTGCATCCCTTCCAGGCAGTTAATCTGCCTTTGCCATTGCTGGTTGACATTGCAGATGGTGTGTGATAGGCACAGATAAATGGCAATTAAGCACCAATGCCTTCAGATCCCAGAGCTCCCTTCCAGGGCAGGGCCAGAAAGGAGAGCTCTGCCATTATCTCCGTCCTGCACTGTGTGCATATCCATATCCAGCACCACTTAGGAACCACTCCAACAAGTGATCATCTCAACAGGGTCAGCACCTTTCCTCCCCAGGACCCCGTAACAAACTTAGCACCAGCTCCACACTAATTGAATTGGAGCGCGATCAACAGCCTAATTGAGGACTGCCTCGCTTCCATTTCAAGCTCACAGGATTTCCCAATTTGCTTTCTGAGCTTCTGCTCAGAGTGAGGAAAAAGGCAAAGAATGAAAAAAAATTTAAAAAAAAATTAAAAAAAAAAAAAAAAGAAAAGAAGAAGGAAGGAAGAAAAAGAAAGCAGAGGGGAAAAAAATCGGCTTTACTTAACAGTTGCTATTTTGGTATCAAAAGGAGTCTGCATTGTTGATTAGAGTGAGAGATCATTATCCCTCTTAGGAGCCCGATGAAGGTCGTTGTGTTAACCTTCAAATCACTCTGTAACTGGAGGATGCTTTTTTCTCCTGCTGAGCCACACTGGGAGGAAAAAAAAAAGGCAACTTAAAGGAAACAAGTCCAGCTCTGCTTCTGCAGGCTGGAAAAGCAGAGTGACAGGGTGGGATTAGCTTTGGGTCTTGTGTATTGTTCATGTGTCGTCAGAGGAGGAAGGCAGGGTGGAGGGAGAGGGAAACAAACAGATTTCAATGTTTCATCTGTCGTGGTGCTGTCGTGACTGGACAGCAGCAGGAAGGCACCCTGAGCGACTGCAGACAGCTAAAAACCAGCTCATTAAACACTTATGTAAGGGGAAGAGTTTATATGTTTACTCCAGTAGTGATTATTGTTATTTTACACCCAACAAACTGCCCAGGACAAGATAATTCGGGTCAATGCACAGGGAGATTCTTGTCTGCTGCACACGGCATGATGCTGCTGCTCCTTATTTTTCGTTTTTACCTTATGTTTCCTTCTTCTGTTCCTGTCCTGGCACAGCAGGTCCCGGGTTTGCAGTGCAGGGTTATCTGAGTTCCTGGCAGGTGGTTAAAGAGTAGGGCAAAGCTGCCTCTCTGAATACACAGGGCACGATGATCTTCCCACAGCTGTGATTTTTTGACATGGAAACCACGATCCCCATGATCCCAGGGTCCCCAGGAAAGGCATTACAAACCAGAAATGTCTCCTGGTCATGGAAGATGCTCGAGGTAAAACCTCATCCTGGGGCCTCGTGGTCAGCAGAGGTGATTCCCACTATGGGAGAGAGGCTTTGGCTTTCACACTGCACATTCTGGTCTGGAAAAGTTGTTAAAGCAGCCAGTCTTGGCAGGAAGGATCAAAATCCAGGAAAAACAGAGGAGAAGAATCCCATAGCCAGTGCTTTACAAATGATCTGAAGCTTCTCTCCTCCCCAGATCTCCCCTGGCTTTCTTTGGCTTCCTGACCCCACCTGCAGTGCTGTGCCCAGCTCTGGAGAGCCCAGAATAAAAAAGATGTGGATGTCTTGGAACAAGTCCAGAGGAGGTCACTGGGATCCTCAGAGGGTTGGAGCAACTCTGCCATGGAGCCAGGCTGGGAGAGCTGGGGGTGCTTCCCTGGAGAGGAGAAGGCTCCAGGGAGAGCTCAGAGCCCCTGCCAGGGCCTGAAGGGGCTCCAGGAGAGCTGCAGAGGGACTGGGGACAAGGGATGGGGGAACAGGACACAGGGAATGGCTTCCCACTGCCACAGGGCAGGGAGGGATGGGATCTTGGGCAGGAATTGTTCCCTGTGAGGGTGGGCAGGCCCTGGCACAGGGTGCCCAGAGCAGCTGTGGCTGCCCCTGGATCCCTGGCAGTGTCCAAGGCCAGGATGGACACTGGGGCTGGAGCAGCCTGGGACAGTGGGAGGTGTCCCTGCCACGGCAGGGGTGGCACTGGGTGATCTTCAGACCTTGCACCCTTTTTGTGTCTCACGCTCAGGCCGTGCTTCTCTCTCCCCCCGGACCCCTTGTGACTTATTTCCTGCGCAGATCCCCTCGTGGATGTGATCCACCCTGTCCCTGTGATGATGGTGGCTGTCTCCCCTTGCTGTTAGGAGTCACCTGTTTCTGTGCAAGCAGCTTTGCAAGACTTTGGATCCACTTGTTGCCACCCATTTCCCCCTCCCTGCGGTGGCGGTGCCCTTGCATTGCTAATCCTCCTCAGACACTTCTGTTCTGAATCAGCCACGTGTCAGTTCAGCATTCACCTTTTGTTGGATCTGAAATCCTTTTAATCCCCGTCCTCGCTTTCTCCACGTTAAACAAATAAAGCTCCTCTTTCCTGCCGTGTGTCCCCGTGCTCCCTGTGCCTGGCTCCCAGGTGACATCCCCCAGGCAAGGCACAGGGATGCAAATCCCTGGGACAGGGAATGTGGGCAGGGGAGTCACCTCAGCCCGGCTACAAGGTGGAAAAAAATCCCTGCCAGAAAGGAGAAGAGGCTGTTCCTGCCCTCGCCCCCTCACCTGAGACGTTTCAGTGGGAGAAAGCCTGTTCAGGAACAACAGCGCTGCCAGTGCAGGAAAGGTCTGAAATGAGGAGAAAAATTCATGTCCTGCTAGGTTTTAACAAAGGCAGCTCTGTTTCCATTTGTATGTGGGTTCCCCTTTCCTCTGTACACAGTTTGTCTCACCGTGGCAGTCCCCACCTGTGGGATGCTGCTACACCAAAGAGGAATTTATCCAGGTTTTTCCCTTGGTTTTTATTTTAATACAAGGCATCTTCCCCAGGCCGTGGTGCAGACAGGGATAAATGCAGGGAATTTCACTTGGGATGGGCAAGGAAAAGCTCATCCACAGGTGGATGAGAAAGGCACTGGTTCATCTGCCCCATCACTGCTGCTCTTGGCCACAGCATCATGGCAAACATGTCATTTGTACATATATGACACATAAACGTGATAAACATGGCATTTTTGATGTGCTCAATAACTCACAGTTTGCCACCACAATCCCACAGGAGCAAAATTTCCCCTTTCTGATGTTGTTGGGGACTCTGTCCCTGCAGAAATCCACTGCTGGTCCATTTGTCAGCCAAGGGTTTCAGTCTAAATTCTCCTTCATGTTTGTGCTCAATAAAAATCAAAGGTTTTTGGAAGAGCCCTGAGATGGGAAGGGTTGAGTGAGGAAAATGGTATGAAGTGAACCAAAGGAAATGAATGGGCACAATTCCTTCACCAGGGGTGCCTGAGAGGGGAATACAACACACACTTCCACTGGCTCCTGACTCCTGGAATTCCACGGGAATGGCTCTGTCTCTAGGCAGGGGTTGGTGCTGGTGCTTGGGTATCCATCTGAGAGTTCCAATAGAGGAGCATTGAAATGAAATAAAATATAAAATAAAATAAAATAAAATAAAATAAAATAAAATAAAATAAAATAAAATAAAATAAAATAAAATAAAATAAAATATAAAATA
>WAAE01008354.1:264611-281889 GCA_013400495.1 Nicator chloris
AATAAAATAAAATAAAATAAAATAAAATAAAATAAAATAAAATAAAATAAAATAAAATAAAATAAAATAAAATAAAATAAAATAAACAGAATCTTTTTCTAGGCAGCTGAATATAGCTCCAGAGAAAGAATCAGCCCTTGCCATCAGATGTTGCATGTGGAGAGGGATTATCTCATTTAGACTGGCAGAGCACTGAGCATCGTGGGGTCCTGCTTTCTGACTCCAGATCTCCAGTGTTCCTGGGGCACAAATTAGAATTTGGGAGACTGGGTTTGCATACCTGAGTAAAGTTTGTAAATTCACCTCTTGAACACCTCAGTCTGTGACCGATAGCCACGACCTCAACATCCCTTTTGTGGATGCCTCCCACATGCTTCCAGCTCCTGCCCCAAAAATGAGAAATCCCTGGAGAGCCTGCTGCTCTGCATCCCAATATTCCCATTGAACTCCAGGGGTTCGGGCCCCCATGCAATTCCAGCCAACACCAAAGTGATTTAAACCTTCAGCCACCACAGAGGAGGAGGATTTATCTCCCTTGTGGGACACAAGTCTTCTCAAGACTATGGAGAGGGACTAAAAGAACTCCATGCTCCCTCTGGGAAGGAGAATTATAGTGCTAAAACCTAAAACTCTGATTTGGGGCTGGGCTGCCACACTCCTCCTGTCACTGCCCAACATCCATCCCTCACCCCAGGGCCTTCCAGCAGCTTCTCACACCGACTGGGGAACAGGGACTTTTCCAATTAACCTGTCAGGAAGAGCAATGTATTATTTTCCAGCACTTGAGTAATTTAAAAGCCATCAGATTTCAGAGATCTGCCTGGCATGTTAAACTCTCAGTCAGTGCTGAGGAGCTCTGTGAGGCTGGTTTCATCAAAAATGCACAAGCATTTTCTTGAGAAACCCATGGTCAGAAGAAGATGTCACGCCTGTAGAAGAGGGGGAGAAAACCACACAGCCAAGGTGCTAAAGTCTCTTTTGGGAAGGTTGTTGTGTAAATCTGTATTAATTAATGAATCCATGTTAATTCTGTCACTGGCAGAGCCCCAGTTTGGAGTGCCATGCCCTGATTCACAGGGTCAGGAGAACCCAGGATGCTGAGTGGTGCCACCTCTGATAACTCAGACAAATCCACCTCTTGACCAAAGCTGCTGAACCAGAGGGACGTTCTCCCATCTTTAATCCCAGCACTCTGAGAACCTCTGGAAGTTTTGGATGCATCCGAGGTGCTCGTGACCACTCTTTTGCCCTGGTCATGTTGATGGAGATGAGCCTCTCCTTCCAACAAATCCGTATTTCTCCTCTGGCAACTTTCCCTCCACAGCCCAGGCCGTGGTGTCAGCCATCCCCTGGCTGATCATGTCCCAGCTAAGCATTTCTAGACAGAAACTCACACCTGAGCTCTGGCCTTTAAAGCACGTGTGGACGCCTGGGGACCTGAGGAGGGGTAAATGGGTTTCTTTGCAGGCTCCTCCTGTGCTCCTGGGGAGATGATGTGGTTTTTTTGCTTGTCTTCCATCACAGAACAAGAGCTAAGTGTTATTGATCTGGGACCTAGGGGGAATATTTCTGAGCAGCTCACCCTGGCATTAGTCCATCACTTAGCTGGTATTTATTATTCAGGGCTGGCAAGGGATTCCTGGCAGCGTGCCCTGGCCAGACAGCAAACTGGTGACAGAGGAGCTGAGAGAGTCAAGGGCAAATGAAGAGGGAAAAGAAGGGAAGAAAGAAACTGCAAACCAGATTTTCCTTTCTCAAATTAACCTAGGTGGGTCCCAGAGCCTCTCTCTGCGAAGTTGCTCCTGTGTGCATGAAAAACCCAGAGCAGGGTGTGCACACAGAGCTTGGCAGGTGGGCAGTGTGAGATGATTTCTGGCTGAGAGAGGACGTACAAATGCAAATAAACAGGACAAGGTTGCACCCACCAAAAAATCATGAAGGGTGCGTGCAAGGAGGCAGAGTGGCAGCTTTGCAGAGGGGAAAGCTGTTCCTCACAGCTGGAAGGTCCAAGAGAAGAGTCATGGCAGTGAATGATGTCATTTGGGTTCTTCCCAGCCCTCCAGAGAGGTTTGTCGTGCCTTATGATGAATGGAAGGCTGTAAAGCCGTGTTGGTAGATTTACCCAGTCCCCTCTGAAGGCTTCTGCCAAAACCATCCTTTATTCCATGGTTTGACATGGCCTGATAGAGGAACTCCTCTTGAAAGCTCGCTGGAGCAACAGCCCAGCAGACGCAGAGCAGGTATTTCTGTGTGCATAAAGATCTGGGAAATAACCGAGTCTGAAGCAGGACAGGAAGCTTTGATGACATCCCTGGTGTCCACACCAAGGAAAAAAATAGGGAAAACACAGCTTCAACAGCCCATTTCTGTGACAATTCCCTCTTTCTTTCTAATGCCAATCCAGTGTTGATCCAGGGGCTCATTCCCTGGTGACCTGGGGATAGAAGCTGCAAACTCCCGAGGACAGATTGGATGAAACAAAAACCATCTCTGATCTCAGCTCCAGGTCTGCTGTCCCAATGCCAGATTTGTGGGGCACTTTGCACAGCTCCTGGCTTGGAAGAGTCATTGTACACCAGGAGCACGCCCTCCAGCTCAGGGAGTTGAGTAAGGTTATTCCCAAGGGATTGTCAGAAGGATCTTACAATCAAAGGATTGTCAGAGGATCTCCTGGGAGGAAGGGAATTAAGTCTCTGCTTAGCCTAACCCCAAACGTTGCAGCAGGGCTATGGCAAAGCAGGAAGAGCTCAAACTCTGTGACATTGCAGGAAAATCCATAAAAATCAGCTTCTAGACAGGCAGCAGGCTGGGAGGAGGATTTGGGGAAGTTAAGCACATGGCATCTCTTTTTCCTAGGCAGTAAACGTGTGTGCCTTCACAGGCAATAATTTTGCCAGTTTAAGAGTTCTTGTAGCCTTTGCACTAAGATAACATTGGCAGAAAAAGGGGAAAATGTCCCTAAGGCTTGGTCAGACTAAAGAGCCCTGTCTGCTAAGGTGCAGTGAATTCTTCTGTTATTGATCCCTGGGGTCATCCTTGAGACAAGTGAACTAATGGACCAGCACATTTCCTTGGATTTCCTTTAACTAAAAATTACATTAAGTTCAAGTGGGACATTAATAATGATGGTAATAATAGTAATAATAATAATAATAATAATATCAGCAGCAGACCATTCCATCTCTCTCAGACAAACAGCTGCAAGGCTAATCCAGCTCTCACTGATTTTATGAGAACCCCCAGGCTCCGAGTTTTCACATCTTGAATCTTTCTGTTCCCTCCTTCTGCATGTTTCACACCTGTCCCAAAAAGTCCCTAGCAAGACCTAGGCAAAAAATTTCCCTGTGGCTTCCACCTTGGAAAGTGTATTTGATTTATTCAACTCCGTGGTCTGGTAGCCCAAGTCTGAACCTGGGCACATTACAAACGTTGATCTGAAAATGCCCTATAAGAATCTCTCCAGTTGCTGCTAAAACAAACCAAACCCAAGCAAATAGAGGAAGAAACAACACCAACAAAGTTCCCTGAGCTGACAGTCTGTTAGGGGAAGGTTCCAGCAGCAGCAGAGGTGGCTGCTCCTCTCTTTGTGGCATCAGCTCTCCCTGATCCTTCACATCATTTATTTGTGTATGGGTGTGGAGAAAAAGCTGGAAAAGCCGGGAGAAGTGATGGATGTCTGTTCCCATGAGCGGCAAAGGCATCTTTTCCCAGGAATTGTGCAGGGCTGCCATGTTTCACACCCTCAGTGCAGCCTCTCACAAAGCAAGGGCCATGGAAATGAAGCGATCAGCGCAGCTCGGTAATTACGGTGGCAGCTCGTGTGTGCTCAGTAGGTTTGGGCTGAAAGGAGGTATATTTTAATTATTAGCATCCAATTAAATATTGAATAAGTTCCATTATTGAAGGGGGATTTTTGTGCCTCTCAGGGACCCTCCAAAGAGTTAATTGGAGAGCCTGCACACTTGTAGACATAATGTGCCTGTGCCTCCACCCCCTCCGGTGCTGCTACAGATCCCAAGCATGCAGGTATTTTCTACTCTGTGAGCCTGAAACTGGATTTTTCCATGCTCTTTAAACTGTAAAGTGTCAGTCCATCTCCAACAGCGGGAATCTTGGCATAAACTGCCAAAATAAAAGCTGACCCGTGCTGCTTTGGCTGAGGAACTGATTGATTTCAGTCAAGCATGTGCATGTCTGTCCCTGCCAGCCTGGAGCTGCAGCAAGCTCCAGAGGATGGGCACATCCTGGTGGTGATAAGAGCATGTCCAGAGTGAGCTGTTCCCTGCCTGGACACTGCTGCTGCTGCTGAGCCTAATCTCAGAAGCCTTCCTGTGAGTTAGATTCCCACCAGGCCATCCCTGAGCTTTTCAGCAGTGCTGAGGATGGCTCGGGATTTATTTATGTGGGAATTGAGCACAGCCCTGTCCTTTCATTGTGGGCATTTTCCTGATTTTTGACTGGTGCTGAATAGCCCAGCCCTGGGCATTGAACAGGGAGGTGTTCCAGGGGTGGTACAGGTGAGGAATGTGTTATCAGGGATAAGAGACATCAATCCTGGCCGTACCAGCAGCAAGAAGAGCAGAGCCTGGACATTGCATCTGCTGGAATAGGTGTGGCTATTCATTATAAATCAATATCATAAGATTAAAGTTATAAATAAGATTGCAGAGGTGCAGAATGAGCCAGACAGAGGCACTGGGACATGACCCATCAGCGTTTAAGGATGGTCCAATGTCCAGGATCAGAGGGAAGAGAAGCAACCCGAGGTGTCACTGGACAGCTGAGCAATCCTCTCATGTGGTGGGGAGGAGGAGGAGGAGGAGGAGGAGGAGGAGGAGGAGGAGGGCGAAGAGGAGGTGACTCCAGCTGGAAATCAATCCACACGTGGCATCCATCAGGCTGCTGGGAAAGCAGGCTCCAAATGGAGTGCTTGCCATTAGGAGAAGATGCATGGAAGAGACAGAGATGGGGAAATAGTCCACGGGGGGCTGTTTGTGAGGCAGCCCCATCAGGCAAATAGGATTACTGGGAATGATGAGATAATTCACCAGGAAGTCATGTCAGGTTGAAGTCACCCTCCCAGACAAGGAAATGCTGGGGAAGAGGGGAGTGAGAGCTCCCAGCTGGGTCCTGGCCTTCATTCAGAGCCCAGCACAGCCTCTGCACTGGGAAACTGGGTGAACTGGGAGTGGTGGCTGCAATCCTTCAGAGTGAAGTGATCCCCTTTCTCTTGAGAGGACCCCTACATTTTGCAGGCAGCATTTGACACTGAAACCGAGTTTACCTCCAACAGAGAGTTTGTCTCTCTGTGTTTTTAATCCTTCTGCCGTGCCACAGCCCATCTGTAATGCATTCATCCTCAGAGAAAAATCCATCCCAGGGGAACCAACACAAAACACAGCCAAGTTCCACAGGCAGCACTGGGAGGAAAAGGATCTCAATCCAAATCACTGCCTGCCACGGTCACTACGTGACCAGGCAGCGTCTCCAAGATTCAGAAGGCTTCCCATGGAGAAAAGCCAGCAAAACCTGCCCTCTTCAAATCCCCAGCAGAAAAGCTGTGCTCATAGCTAGGCTGGCCTAAAATAAGAGTCACTCCAGTTTCTTCACTAGTGTGTAAAGGACTTATATTTTAAGTCCTTTAAGACTCTGACAACACTTGGATAAACCTCGTGCTCTCCTTTCCATGGATGTGTTGGCAAATAAAACAGGGCCCTCTGACCGGGGCTCTTTGAAAAGGAATATACTTATTTTTTAGAGAAAACAAAGCGAAAAACATTTTGAACAACAGAGTTATTTAATTATTGTTTAATTCCCATCATTTTTAGGGCAGTTCTCATTAGATGGATGCACAAGGAGGAATGACAAAGCAGCTGTCTCTCCATCCCCACCAGCAGAACCCAGAACACGTTGTTGTTTTTGGTTTTGTTTTTGTTTTTTGATGACAGCCCTTTCAAATGCTTGGGGATGTCTGCAGGAGAGATGACAATAATTAGATTCATAACACGTTAATGATGGCTGTGGCAGTGTGGGCTGTCTGGAGCAGGAAAATGAAGTGGCACCCCAGCCTGTGGAACTGCAGCCAGCTCTGCCCCTCCCTGGGGGAACCCAGCACAGATAAAGACCTGATGGACAGAGGCAGCTGACACCAACCAAACCATCCTCACCTCGTAAAGACCTGCCAGAATCTGTCAGAATTGGAGCAATGTGGTCCAGTGGAACGTGTCTATGGCAAGGGGTTGGAACTGGGTGGTTTAACATCACTTCCAACCCAAACCATCCTTGGATTCTGTGACAATTAAGCAAACTCACAGTTTTCTCTGTATTTTGCAGATTTCTTGGCCCTTCATTGTATCAGGTCCTGTATAGACCTAATCCAAAAGTGATGGTTCATGCCCCATAATAAAATAAAAAGAGGTAAAAGCATGCACAAGCCCAATTTCCAACCCCTCTCTTCCCCAGGATCTTATTCATAGGGACAAATCTCATGCTGAGTTTTTCTTCTTCACCAGACAAGTTGTTCTAGGAGCAGACACTGTCTTTCAAAAGAAGAAAACAAATTGATCCCATTTAAAATTCTTCTTCATCCATGACCAACCCTATTTAAAATGTTATCAATCTGCATGGTGGCTTCCCCAGTGGAAAAGGTGCAAACCAAAGGCTCGGTGCTTTTATTTTGGCTTGTGTTGGAATTTTTCACTCATGTTGTTTGCAATTTGATGTGTTTTTAATAACACACGCAGACACAACTGCATCTTCTGGGTGAGGGCAGCTCACCAGCTGCCACTGTTTATTGATTTGTTTATCTTCATTTACCTTTTCAGGACAAAAACAGGGAGCACAGTTTGTGTCCTTGCTGTGGCCAGAGTCACAGCAGCAGGGATTCCAGGCATGTGACTCTTGATGGAGGGAAAGACCTTGAAGAACAGGAGAACGACAGATTTTGAACACCTGGTGACCAAATTATTTCAACTGCAAAAGTGCCACTGGAATGGAAATTGCTGTGGAGGCATCAGAAGCAGCAGAGAAGTGGGAGCAGCCACCTGACTGCAAAGTGGGGTGGGTTTGACCTTCTCCCTGGTCCTACAGAGGGGTGGCAGCTCTGCCTCTGATCTCCAGGTGCAGAGTGGGGACGGCCCAGTGCAGATGAGAACGCTCAATGTACATCATTTTTAGGATGCTGTGGACAAAAAAGTTGTTGGCTTTTAATGCAAACCTGAGAAAAATTACCCTAAGCAGGAAAAGGCAGGCTGTCTAGACTGCAGGAGCTATAATGGGATGGTGACTCACAAACCACCTCAGAGGAGGGGCTAAACTTGGAGAATGGTGACTCTGATGTGGCCTGTGCTTGTATTTACCTCTGCTGGCCATGACTAGAGATGTGACAGACATGATCCTGGGGGGAAGAGTTCATCGTTCCGAGCTGTTGGCCATTCCTGTGTTGTTCTGGAGAGTTCAAATTACCTGCTAACAGCCACCTCTGAATGCCAGCAGCTATTCCCATTCCCTAAAGGAGGGAGAGGACTCACCTCACTGATCCAGGCACCTGATTTAGGTGTCTGCTTACAGGTATCTCCCTGTGAGTCAAATGTCTTTGTCACCTGAGACACCCAGGAATGTCCCATTTGCCTTCAGCCTTTGTTTCTGAAGGGCTCAGGTCACCAGTGGATCCAGTGTTGTGCCTGCTGGGTGAACTGGGTACCACAGGGAGTCTCAAATGGCAGAGAGTGATTATCCCTAGGGAAACCCAGCACAGCCAGTGGAGGCTGCCTGGGCTCTCCTTGCTAAATCAGGGAGCACTCCAGTACCAGCTGGTGTCAGGGAACCCCAGTTATTCTAATGAGGACCTAACCAAAATTGTTTCTTTGCTCCGTCCCCAGACAAAAACCCAAAATCTGGTGGACTTCTCTGTCAGAGACTGCAATATCTGGGAAGCAGGACTGAACCAGAGAATATTCTGCTCAAAACTGATCAGAACTTTACGTGGCCATGGTCACACTCTGGTATGAATTGTTGAAGGGAAATTGCATTGTAAAAGGAAAACAAGAAAAAAAAAACCACGTAGAAGTGTGTGTTTATGACAAGTCTGAGGAAACCTCTCTATAAATTCATGTCTGTGTTGACTTGTACACCCTCCCCTGACCCTTAACCATTTCTTCTTTGATTCTGAGCAGTTCCTGCTGCTGGCCAAGTGAAGTGAAGTTCTGGCAAGTTAGGAAGTGACTGGCAGTAAAGGACCCAAGTCAACTTTTGCTCTGAGAGAACTTCTGCAATCTGAATTTTACCCCTCACAAGCCACCCGAGAACCCTCACTGGGATGGGTGCATCCCAGTTGTCCCAAACCCAAGTGCCTCCATGGGTTTCTCATGTCATTCAGTGCCAGGAGAGCCCCAGTGCAGCTCCTGAAGCTGGAAAACCTGAGGACTGAAGTGCCTAACTCCCAGCTGTCCTTCCTGCTGGCTCCAGCCCTGAGTTTCTCTTGGGACTGAGCCGAGAGGTCTCTGCTGGGGGGAGAAACCCCTTGTAAGCCAAGAGGAAATCTGTCAATAATGGGGAACCACAGCCATTTAGCATCAATCATAAGGATTGATCCTGCCAGGGAGGAGGGGAAGGGGAGGGAGCTGCTGGCTGGGGGACCTGGGACACATCACATGTCCCTGGGACCGTGGCTGTCCCCCCACTTTAACAGGGCTGGAGCAGAGAGAGGAGCCATTAATTGACTTTTTGCTCCAGCTGTAATCCTGGTGTCTCTTGGATGTCAATTAACCGCCAGTAATAGGCGGCTAATTGCATGAGAGGGCCTTTCAAAGGAGATGTAAGACACAGACCCAGCCACTGTGGTCATTAAGGGTCCTTCTGCACATTGCACAGGAGCAGGGGATGCACAGGGCACTTTTCCCTGGCTCTGTTCCAGTGTCTTTCATTGCATCACACCCTATGCCTGCACTGGATAATCTTTTGCTTGGCCTATACCTTCAATATGTCTCTTGTCTTGGGCTTTTATCCATCTGGGGGGTACAGAGTTGTCTCATTGCCATTACATTTGGAGGTCAAGGCAGAAGTACCTCACAGGTGCATGGTATGGAGTCTCACAAAAACACTGTCTTTCAACACAGGACAGGGTGAGAAAACCATCTCACAGCTCCTTCCATGAGCTGAAAAGTCAATGACATCAGTTTTGTGGAGAGAAACTTCTCCTGCTTGGGTGTCCCGAGGTCTAAACAAGTCCAGGTATCCATCTCCTCACATGGGCAGGGCCAGGGCAGGTTAGAACATCAGCAGAGGGAGAGAGAAGATAAATCCTGCTGGTAAATCCAGGGGATTGTTGGTAGGAACTGTGGTTGGAGAAGGATATCAGGGTCTGACCTGTCCTCCCACACTCCTGGCAAGTGCAGACCACAGACTGGACATTCAGCAGTGCCATTTACCCCTAAAATGATGATTTTGTGAGCGTTGACAGAAATATTTGCCTTCAACAATGTCAATATTTTCTCCTTTTTTTTTAATCTCTATGTTCTCCAAAGTCCTCTGAATGTCAACCAATCCAGTTTTTTGTCACTAGAGCTTCTATGCCCACGTAGAGCATAAAATTTTCCCTTTTGCTGCTGTTGTAACTGGAGAGGGATGAAACTTTCCTTCCCAGAAGCAGACAAATTCCAGAGGCAGGGACTAAACTGTGTTAAGCCCTGCAGAAAGCAAGGCGTGCTGTCACTGCCCAGCTGGATTCCTGTGGCTCTGAGAAGCAAATCTGGGGCAGTCACTGGGTGTTGCAGCTCACAGAATCCTCCAGCTGCATCAAAACCAGGGATGTGCTCAGAAAACCCTCCAGACATTATATCTACCACAGCAGACAGGCTGAAACCCCATCATTGCAACGTTTAATGTGATTTTCCAGTGCCAGAACATCACCACAAAGCCAGGCCACAGCCACAGCTGAGGTTTTTGATTGCCTGGCATGCGACTCAGCTCACCTGACAGTTCCATCAATCCAGGGCCTTGCACCTTCTGCTTCAGTGCCTCCTTGTGTTCTGACAGCAGATTGGAGACAGCAGCACAGATCAGGACAGGTGACACCAGCACTCGAGTGTGAGACTGATAAGAAAATCACTCAGGATGTCACTGCAGGAAAAATTACTCTGGTGTTTAAGGAGCACTTTCCCAGACTGGGGGGTGCACTGCTGTGCAGGAAGGGAAAAGAGAAAGCCAAAACTCTTTGCTGAGTGGAGTTTACCGTCCAAGGAATTGCCATTCTCCACAGTTACCCAAAACTTTGCACCTGCAGGTGGTGGAGATCAGATGCCAAGTTGACATTGGGGGTGCAGGGTGGCCCCTGGTGCTCCAAAGTCCTCAACGCCCCAGGAGGAAAGGCCTGGCTGCAATTGGTGTGGCCGTGTCTCCCTCTAGAGACTGCACCCTCCAACAGCTGGGATTTGCATTCTGCTGGTGTTCCAGCAGTTCAGAGAGCAGGGATGGGGCTTTCTATCCAGCAGGCTGGAGGTTGTGACCCTGTGGATGTACCATGAGCCGTGCCAGCACGGTGCTGCAGCAGGGAGACACCACAGGAGGTGTCCCAGGAGCTCGCAGACAGCATTCACATCCCCCTGGCAGGCAGAGGCCTCATCATTTGGAGTTCTCCAGAGGGGAAAAAAAGAAAAAATACAATTTTCAGGACAGTAAATAGGAGTCTGAATTGCATGGCTGGGTCACACAGCCACGCTTGCTAGACTGGTTTGAATGTGGGATAGAGAAACATCAAAGAATCAGAGAATGGTTTGGGTTGGAAAGGATCTTAAAATCATTCAGTTCCCCCCTGCCAAGGCTGTGACACCTTCCACTAGAGCAGGTTCCTGAAATCTGTGTCTGTCTCTAAACTCACCGTGCCTGTGGAGCTGGGTCTCGCTTGCAGGATCTGTTTGCCCTCTGTTCAAGCACCTGAACACTCTGTTGGGATATACCCATGCCAGGGGAAACTCAGAGCCTGCACAGGTGAGCAGCTACAGGGGGAAAGCTGGGAGCACAGAGGTTCATTGAGGGGAAACCGAGGTACCAGCAGAAACCAAGCTCAAATCTGCAAAGCTTTATGGGATCTGATGCCACCTGAGACCCTCATATGGGATTAATCTGTGACATGAGGCCAGCTGTAAATCCCTGATCCTCTGCAGGGGCATTGGGGATGCTCCAGGAAAACTCAAATGGGGGTCTGTGTTGGGGCAGTTGAGCTGCACCCTCTCCTGCTGCTGATTTGCAGGAGGCTGCACAGGAGCAGCCAGACTGGCAGGAGCACTCAGCCCAGGATGAGGGTGCTGTGCTCTCAGGGGATGTCAAAGCTTTTCCCCACAATTTGGCTTTGCAGCAGCAAACACCGATTCACAGGAGCCAAAAGCACTCATGATTCCAGAGGGCTTCCAATGAATGGGACACTAAAATGGTTTCTCAGGTCCTTCCTGGGCCAGGGCAGCCTATGCCACGTCCCAGGTGAGTTCTGGGATGTCCAGGGTAGAAAATATCTCCTTTCCCCTCTCTGGGGAGCACATCAATGGCTTAATGTTTTCATAATGCAGAATAAAAATTTGGTTTACGTTTGAATTATTTTCCTGCACAGAAAAATTGTAGATTTAATTTCTTTCCTAGAACCTGTGTTTGAAACAACAGCTTTAGTCTGTCGTGGGCCAGGGGGACTGAGGGAGGACAAAAAGTTGTGTAAGAGCATTGGGAAACTGAGAAGAAAAGTGGCAGATATCCCACATTTAAACGGGGTTTGTGCAATCCCAGGCTGGGATTGGTAAAATACAAGGTGAGGGTCTGAGGCTCTCTGAGCTGCACACAGTCCCTGGTTTAACCAGAGGATTCAGCCCAGCAGCAGGGTGATGTGGATCTCCCCATGTGCAGTGAGCACAGGGACAGCAAACCTGGCACTTCACCTGCTCCTTCCCTCCCCTCACCGAGGCCAGCACAGCTGGACACACCAAACTCCAGCTGTGACTCCGTGAAAGACCCTCAGCCAGCTGCTTCCCCACCCCAGACCTCACCTGAGCTGCCTTCAAAGCCTCCTTGCCGTGCAGGGCTGGCTTTGCTCCGGGGCACTGGGAGATGGAGCCACTCCCAGCACTCAGAGTGACATCCCCAGCACTCAGAGTGACATCCCCAGCACGGTGCAGACAGACAGGCAGACAGCCAGGCCACCACAGGGCAGCAGGGGCACGGCCCCTTGTGCCTCTGAGACCTCTGAAGCCTCTCCACCCAAAAATGATGAAACCAGAGGGGCAGTTTCCACGGAGACTGACCCCTGCTTTAAACAATTCTGCAGTTTCTCCCTGAACAAGGATGAAAACAATGAAAATAACGACGCAGAAAGACAGAGTGTGTGTGTGCAGGAACTGCAGGAAGCAGCAGGAAAAATAAAGGAGGAGACAGCAGAAGTTTCCCCAGTGCAGCTGCCTGAGCTGGTGTTAGCCCTTTGGGGGGCTTGGAATATCTGCTTTGCACACACAGGAAAGCACAGCCCTATAAGCAGTGATAGCATTTTGTAATTAAAGGTGCCCCACAGCAAGGCTGTTCTCAACAGAATAATGCCATAATCTTTACAAATGCCTTTGCCTCCTTGAAAAGATGCAGCTAAGTCAAAGACGGAGACATAGGGAAGCAAAAAATAATAGCACCAAAGGCACTCAGGATGCAATAAAACAGAGGATTAGATCTACATTACTTTCATTACATTATATTGTATTTTTATTATTAGGTCCACAGTTATCATTTAATCTTATAGCTGCTGTGTCTGATAGAGTGGAACAAAAACAAATGGAATTCATCCCCCCCACACACACACCAAGGAATTGGAGATTAAGGAAAGATTAACATCACGTGTAAATGAATGAAAAATGTAAATGGGAAAAGAAAAAGGGAAGAAAATGAGAGGTTTTGGGGCTGGGGAGCGCGGGGGAAGCCGCCCTGGTGTGAGGTTCACTCTCCTTTATCTCTGCCCACTTTCCTATGGCAGGAGGGAGAGCCAGGGACCACTCCTGGGCATTCAGGACCTGAACTAAAGGAATGAATTTCACTTGCACTGAGGATCCATCCCCTTGAGATGGAACAGAGCAGCTCAAACACCAGGCAGATCTCAGCACCCTGGTGCTGACACTGGTGGTGTGACAAAACCAGGGCTCGCCTCTCTTCGCCCTGACCTGGTTTACAATGAGATTAATTTTAGCTTGGGAGGCTTAAATCTCATTTTTCCCTCCCTTTTCCCTTCTCAGGGCAGGAGCCAGCAAGGTGTTCCCAAGAGCAGTGACCAGGCAGCAGTTCTGCTGCTCCATCCTCCTGCTCCCACCGTGTGGGGCTCAGCACAGCCCAACCAACACTCACTCTTTGGCAGGATTAATTTCTGGAGGAGAGAAATGGCTGACACGATCCAGGTGCTTCTTGGCGGCAATCCTATTTACCCAGAGCATTCACAAAGGATTTACAAACCTAAAGGGGGATTTAAAGGGAATTTGGGCACCTAACTGAAACAGCGAACCTGAAAATCCCCACTCATCCATCACCTGATCCCAGGGGTTCCTGAGCTACACAGGTACCATTTTTTTTTCCCTGCACTGGCATGTTCAGAAGATCTCTGGTCATGGAAAAGCTGAGCAGCTCCTATGCAGAAATCCCCCTGTTCTTTAATTTACCTATCTTGAGCATCCCTTTATCCCTCAGCAGTTCTCAGACAGCCTGAGGCTCTCTGCAGCCACAAAGGCAAAGCTGCTGCTGGATTATTTTTAAATGCAGCAGCTCCTTCTTCCCTCCATCCATAAAATAGCATGGGAGAGTCTCTTGGGCTGTGGAGGCCCAAATCTTGGTTTTTCCTCCACCTGAATCAAACTCCTCTCCCCTGTTGCACACAGAGTATCAGTGAAGATGATTTGTTCAAGTGGAGGCTCTTCCCCATTTTTCCACAGCAGTGAGGGGCAGCCTCCTGCCTCACCCTCAGTCACCTCAAGCTGATGTTTTTGAGAGTTTAAGGTGTCATTTTGAGGCATGACAGAGGTGGACACAAATGTCGTCAGGCAAAAGTAGAACACAAGCTATGCCTTTGAGCATCGCAGGGAAATTACCTGGGCACCAGGAAGGAGGGAGAAAATGGTGGGAATAGGGGATGAATTTATCCTGGGGACACCCATGAGGGAGGAGGAAGAAACCTCAGCTTAAGGTGTGGGGAGTAAACGACCACATTTCCCTGCTTTGACTGCAGAAGGAGTGGAGAGAAATAGATATTTCATCCCTGGGTAAGTAAACTGAGCAGACAATGTGTTCTCAGGCCACACAGCCCAGCTGCTGCTTGGGCCATGGCTTTGGGCAGTGGAGCCTGTTCCTTCCAGTTCTGGCTCTATACAATGTTTTCATTGCTGTTTTCACCTGGTTTGAAATCAGGGTGGTGATCATTCCTCATCTGTGCCTACAAATTCTCTCCTGGACCTGCTTGGTGCTGGCTGCTGACCCTTTTCAGATGAGTGGTGCAGCCAGCTCCAGCTGTTCCTGCCTGGAAGCACAACTTGATGGAGCTTTTTAATTTAATTGAGGTTTCTCTGCACATTCTTTCTCCACGGCCAAGGGGTTCCCCTCCATCCTTCCCACCTGAGGTTTCCTCTCAGCACATTCAAATCCACGCTTCCCAGAGCCATCTGAATTTCATCTGAAGCCACACCAACAGCAAATGGAATTTCCCCCTTCCATTAGTTGTGCAGTGCTTTTTACATTGCCCACACACGTGTGGTGACTGTCCTGTGAGTGGAGTTACAATCAGCAAGGACAGAGCAAGCCAAATTAATTGTCAGGCAAGTAGGACGTTAATGACATTGATATTATGCAGCTGAATTATTCTGGTGGGTTGTAGGATTATCACAGAAGATCCTAAAAGTTGACAGCAGGCACAGGTTTGTCCTTTCCTTGTGAGCTATCATTTTTTCCTTTCAATAGAAAACCCTCAAGCCTTCAGACATGCAGTTTTGGAGGAAGTCAAAACCAATCCCAGCCACATTTCATGAACAGCACAAAGCTTTAGGTGACCAGACTGAGAGCAGCTTACAGCTGGAAAATCAGTCATGCCCCCTGTTTTGGGCTGTGATTATTTATTCTCTGTCTCTGAGCAGTGCCCAAGGTTGCATGCAGGATCACAATCCCAGTGGCTCACACCCAGACACTGAGATGTGTTCACTAACGTGGCAAATATTTTCATCTGGCATATGAAATACCTGGCAGGGACCTCAAAGGGAAGGACAACGCTCAGGCAAGGTGACAGAGTTTCTTCAACTCCTCAGCAAGCTGAGAACCAGGAAACTTTAGAGCAGTCAGCCTCTGCATGGGGTAAAGAAGGGATGTGTGAAGTTTTAGCTCACTTGAAGTCATCTAAAAGTTCGCTGAGGATCTGGCCAAAACCCCACAGCAATCAGCAAGAGCCTTTCAGCAGGTTTCCATCCCCTGAAGGATTGTGCAGCAAAGACAAGACTGCAAGTTCCAACTACAGAGAGCTGCAAATCACAGGGCATCAAAGTTTGGGAAGCCTCTGAACGTCCCTCCCTGCAGCAATTACTTCTCTGCCAGCTTTGGTGCTGGGGGGAGGTATCAGCTGCCTGAAGTTCTGTTTGCAAACACGTTTCCCTGCGTGAGTTTCCAGGAGATGGGCAGGAATGTAAGAGCAGCAGCCCAGGAGTGGGCATTGAATGCAAATTCCTGCAGAGCAGGAGGATTCCTGCAGTGGTTCCTGGAGTTTGGAAGGAGCTGGGAGTCCCTGCAGGTGTGGTGGGATGGGAAAGGGAGGGGTGGGGGGCACCCAAGAGTGAGGACGTAAAAACATCACCATGAGCACCACGAATTATCCAGGAAAGTTCTTGGGGTGGTGACAGCTCCTCATAACCCTCCTCTGGTTGTGCTGAAGGGACTGGAATCTGTCAGTCCTTGGATGCAGAGGGATGTTGGCAGCACCAGAGAAGAAGGGTAGATTCTGGAAAGCTTCCTTATATAACAGTTCTGATGTTATTATAACTGAGTTTCATCTGTATCAGCGTGGATTACGAGTGTGAGTTAATTAACTTTCACTTCACACTTAGATGGGCCGATAAGAATATTTTTTTTTGGCGTGGGGGCTGCTCCATTTCACACAGGACAAAACTCTGAGTGTAATACCAGGACCATTTCAGACCACTTTGGAAGGAATATGATGGCAAGTGACCCAAAAAACCCCAACAATTGAATTCCACGGTGCAGTTTTGGTGTAGGGAAAAGAGAGATCTGCAACTGAAGGAGAGAACAAGACCATGTAAGTCCCAGGGGATGTGAATATTTATTGGAGAGGAAATGCAGCAGCATGTGACCCAAGGAGAGCTGAAATTTTCAGGTGGTATTATTATTATTATTATTATTATTATTATTATTATTATTATTATTTCAGAAAGGGAAGAAAAAAAAATACAGGGGGGAAAAAAAAAAGTTAAAAATCTAAAGGTGAAAGGTAACTTCTTCCAGGAAATATCAGTGGCAGTAACTGTCACTTTATTAAAGAAGTGAAGGAGTAGAAACAGCAAAATAGAAACAGGCTTGACAAAGTGGGCAACAAATGTGAAATAATGCTGCTTCCTTGGTAAACAGGCTCAGTAGCAATGAAACAAATATTGGCTCGTGCTGAAAAAGTCCATCAAGTCCATATCAGCAAACCTCAGTGTCACAGGGGAAAAAACAAGGCAGGAGACCAAGATGGTTGTACCAGGAATGTTTTAAAAGCCTGAATATTTGGGCAAGGAAAAACAAAAAGTACACATAAAGTGGGAAGAAGGCTCTAAATCTAACGAAAAAATAAAGGAAAAGCACAACTGTGAAGGAATAAAAAAAGGGAGTTTAATGTAGAGAGTGAATAAAAGTGAGGTAGCAACAACAAAAGAAAGATCTGGAAATCATTCAAAATAAGGGAATGAAGAAAGAGCAAGTCTATTATTCCACTGGGGAGGAAAATATACATCCTGGGATGCAGAGGTGGCATGAGGCAGACCATATCTTCACAAAGTTGGTAAGACATTTCTATCTTCTTGTAAAAAGAAAAAAAAAGGTTAATCGTGATCTGATAGATAACACAATGAATTATAAAACTGATGGAGAAGAAAGAGCCCTGTGAGAGAAGCAGAAGTGGTGTGGAGGTAACACAGACAGATCTGAGCCACCAGGACCTCGTGGAATCATCTGGAATGCTCAAGGAAGTGGCTGTGAGCAGTTTTCTCCTTTTGCTCAGTAGTTTGGGGGTGGTTGG